>WHYT01000415.1:0-10925 GCA_009806455.1 Tetrax tetrax
TAGCCACATCCCAGAAGCACCAAGATACATCTCATGTTCCTCACAGGTTTGAGGAGGGAGAGTTTCTTTAGTCATCCACAGAGAGGAGGCAGTGGTACTTCCTTTGTGGTCTCTTCACAGCAGGGGTGCTTGACTGTGTCTGGCACAAGACCTCACAATCTGATGATAACAGCCCCAGCAGTCCTTGCTAGCTGGCATCACCCACCATCAACAACACTGAAAACACCAGCATCTCCCCTGCACCTCTCACCTGACACAGTCCTGGCATGGGGGGCACCCCCTAAACAGGCACAGCCTAATCCTATCACCCAGCCATTGGTGGGTGCCTGTACCATCATATCTAGCAAGAGTAGCCATACCAGCCCATCTAGTAACCTATTTAACTAGCAATAAACCATAGAAATTAGTAAGAAAAAGAAACAAATACGGATATTCTAGGAGGTTTTAAGGTGCTTGCCCAGCGTTCCCTAATTTGTCTAAAGTTTTCTTTCCATTCATAAAATTTTAGTATAGACAGATGAGAGTTTCGCAGCCTGCTTCACTTGTAAAAGTATAGCACCTTAGTAGGTAGGTAGACTTTTTCATTTAAATAAGAGCATAAGTTGTTGCTGACGTGCAGCAGCTTAAAAGCAGAGGAATGTGTTAAAACAATTACACTGCACAATTCTTCAAATTAAACAATGCCCTTGTTAAAATATTTATAGGAGAATATTTTTTCAGGAAGAAAGCTAAATAATCACATTAAAGGCTTCCACACCTTGAGTTTTGAGATAAGTAAGCTTTAAAATAAAATTTTAAAGAAACTTGAAAATCTTATACCAACAGGAAACCCTAACCTCAATTTTCAGGCTCGTATCTCTTAAGATTTCTTGTCAGATTAACTTCAGACTTTACACACACAAAAATCCTCCTCTAACTAGAGAAAATAATTGAAAAATTGCAAGGAGAAAGCAGCTTTTTTTTTTCAGAAAGTCAGAAAAATGAGGCTTAGCATGTAAAGCTGGTCATAATCTTCATAGTGAAATCACTGGAGGCTTCTTAATATATGAAATATTTTTTATTTTAAGCTCAATATCTCATTGTCTCACTGTATTGTATTTATAGACTATCAGACTGCTAGACTTCCTATTGTTTTTCCTGATAACTTTTTTCCTGTTTTGAGACCTTATTTTGAAGAACAGAAGAATTCAAAGCCAATACAGCTGTACCAAGTGAACAGGTGTCTCACTTTTGAGATACACAGTGCAGTCCTATCTTCTTACGTGCTCAGTGCTGGCTGATGCAAGGCATTCCCCAGGTGTTCACATCCAACCCCTGGTCTCTCGGCAGCTTCATCATTGGAGGAAAAGTGCCTTAGCTGTGGGATGGGGCTGGAGGGTCTGCAAATAGTCTTGACCTGCTGGCATTAAGGTCTTGCTGGCAAAAGACACACTAAGCCACAACCATTGCTATGAGCTGTGGCAAATTGCTCTGCTTTTGTTTTCACGGAAAAAAAAAAAGCCCAGTCCCACCCAGTTCTTCCCAATAGCTTGTGAGCCTTGCCCTGGTGCTTTTTATCTTGGCTGGCTTCTTCAACCTACTCGGCTGCTTAGAGGCTTCCCTTTAGGAGAAGCGCAGAAATATCATGTGTTCCCTTCCAGTGTCAAAACCAGCTTCTTGTTACTCTGGTGCAGGCCTGGCAGAGGTGAAATCCACGGCCTTCCCTGCCAAGGTCGGAGGGGAGTTTGCAAAGTGTGGACAATTAGCAGGAAAGGTGTCAAAGGTTCGCCCAAGCAGGTCAAAATACTGCCATTTGCTTGAGTTTTGTTTCTTGGGCTGGCCAGCTCAGCCCCTGCTTTTGGTAACAGCGATTCTTGGATGCATGTTTCCCCATTACGCAGAATGCTCGCCTGCCAGTAACTTCGTTATACGTATCGTATTGCAACACAACACACTGCTTCAGTTCTTGTACAACGTTCAGTGCTTTTGTGAATTATACTGATTCTAGAAGAGTCTGATCCTGCTCTTATTGAAGTCAATGACAGGACTTCCATGAAACCCAATACATGCTCACTATCCATTTAATTGCTCCTCAGAAAGCGATGAAAATATCAAGTAGCAGGAGGCAGACGAGAGAAAATGCACTGTGCAGCGGGCCGGTTCTTGAGATCAGCCCCAGCATTAAAGCTGATCACAGCCTGAAGATGCTGTTTAGGTAGCCAGGATCAATAGCATGGTGAGGGTGTGGTGGCTGTGCTTCCTTTCCCTAGGGACCCCTGGCAGCTCCTTATGAGGGGTCTCTCTTTCCACATGGCCAGGGATTTTGGCTAGGAGGTCAGCTTTGCCATCCCCTCACTCCGAGGCACAGCTCGCAAAGCGCGTGCAGCCAGCTCAGCATGTAGTTAAGGTGTCACTGCCAGCCAGCCAAGCTACATGGGCTAACACCGTTCATCCTCCCCTCCCATTTCCAATGTAAGACAAAATTGATCTGGTGTCCAGTACCTGCCACCGGGGATAGATGTTTATTAAGGGTAGAAGCCGATCTCACTGTGATACATGCCGTGCACTCCTCTAGCTAGTGCTGTGCGCCTAAATTTCCCTTAACCACCCTTCACTTCCCTGCTCAGCCTGGCAATCTCAGCTGAAGAATTCCCCTCAAGACCAAAACAAGCTGTGCATTGCAGGGAACCCAATTACGATACCGGAGCTGGGATCTGGGCACTGACTAAGACCGCTAGCATGAATTTGGTAGAGAATTTCCCAGATACCTTTGTAATTTGTTTTTTCGACCTTTTCAGAGAAGTAGGGGGATAGACACTGGAAAATACACACACCCCCTCTTACAGTTCTAAGCAAGAGTAAACACCTGGGTACATTCACTCATACATTTAACAGGTTGTATAGGAAATTGCTAGATGTTCAAACATGTAATTATATGTTAACATGCCTGCCTAACAGGGCAAAACCAGCAATGATTCAATAATTGTGCTATGGAATGCTTCCTTCCTTGTTTCCCTGCAGACTGGAGGCAGCTCATACACCTTTATCTAAGTTGAAGAAAATAAATAAATAAATAAAACGTCCTTTTAGGAGCCCTTGAGCAGCTTGGCAATCATGTCGTTCTAGTTCTTTCAAGAATCAGATAAACTCAAGAACAGTGTTATTTCCGGGCTGGGGGAGTATAAAGCAAGCTATGGTTTCTCACATAACCTGCTTCCTCCTGCTCCTGAAACTCATACTGCACAGGCAATGCTTTTCCCTGATGACAATTCAAAGCCTAGAGAGCTTTGTTTTTCAGCCTGTTTAAAAATAAATACATGCTAATTACAGGACAAAAATAAGCAAAATCTCTATTCCACTGTGCTGTGCAATTCTGCTATTTGTCATGGGCAGAGGGTTCAGTGCACTGTTGCTGTGAGCAATGGGGAGGGCTGAAAAGGAAAAATCAATGCCATTTCTTGTTCAATTAAGTTCATTGTGATTCAGAACCACCTCCTCACACTGCAGAGCCTGCAAGAGATCAGTGCTGCAATCACTACCTTTTAGCAGCTTGCTTTCTCCGTCTGGACCTGCACAAGCCACTCACTGGCAGGGCATCACACTTTGAGAAAAAGAAAGAATGGGAAAAAAAACCCACAGCCCATCCTTACGGGACCCTCTGAAATACATTGCCATAAATCACGGGTCTTCAGGTGGGCACATCACAGAGGGGGAGAGAGGGTAGGTTCCTCAATGAATCATTTTATTTAGATGTCAGAACTACTGCTGTCTCTTTACCCTTCAGTAAAAAGTTCGCTCTCCTTGCTGCCACGCCGAGAAATATCTGCAATACATATCTTGCCGCTTGGCCTCGCTCAGGCTAAGCAGCTTGCGATGGTCTGACTCAAAGTCTTTTGGAAGTCAATAGAAAGATGCTGGAGGAGTCTGCTGGACTACAGATCAGATCAGACACCCATATGCCCAGGAATCAGAGGTTAGTAGTCACAGCTACCAAGAGGTCATGACAAAGGATTTTTAGGGTCCCTCCCACCTCCTCGCCCACTATAGCTATCCTATGGCAATTAAAAAAAAAAAAAAAAGGCAGTAGAATGGGGTAACCTGGAGAGTTTCTGATCCCGATGCTCAGCCTGCTGAGGATGCCAAGGTCCATGGTGCACGGTCACCCCTCAGTACCAGCACCAGCACCTCACAGGCCTGCTCAGCACCTCCCAAAAGAGAAGCCCAGGATGCTTGTGAGCATATCTCACTCTAGTGACAGCACAGACAAACTACAACAGCCTGCCACTTTCCAGTCTACCTTTAACAGCTACTGCCTGCTCCTCAGGTGGAGGGGGCTTGTTCAAGGCCCTTGGAGCTCAGTCCCAAATTACTAGGGTCTAGCAGAGCAAACAGTTCATTACAAAGCCCAGAGGCAAGAATGATCAGGGGTTGCACAGGTAAAGAACAACATGAGAAAGAGACATAACTCCTTCATGTTACTAGACAAAGGCCTTTGATGCTCACAAAGGTGGTTTTAGATCCAGGATGTGTGTTAGCTAATGGCAATGGATAAGTGATGCATGAAACATCTTCGTTAGTCCACAGCTACACAAATCACTTTCCAGTTTCTATATTGCACTGCTAGATCATGCTGAGGAGCAAGACAAGTCCTCAAGGAGGCTGCTGGCTGTTTAGTTGTTCCATGCACCTATGAACAGCAGCTGTGGAACTGCTCTTGACTTTCCCAGCTGCAATCACCTGCATGGAAGCTAACACATGACAGTGATATTTGAATTAATTATGCCACTTGTGGTACACAAAAGGCAAATGTGGCCCAAATGTGCGTTCTGAGGAAGGATGGTTTTTAATGAACATATACTTCTACTCAAGTCATGTCTTTGTGAAACTAGTTCCCAGTTCACATAAAGAAGCTTTCTGCTCGGATTCACAGGACATAGCTCTGATCTTCCCCAGTTTCCAGTGCCATAAATATGTCCCTAAAGCTAATAGTGGAGAAGGAGGGGGATGAAGAAGTTGCATGTCCTCAGCATCTCTGCAAATCAGACTGCAGATGCGTGTACAGATCCATCCTGCTTTTCCTTGTCACAGAGTACTTTTCACCTTTGCATACATTCTTCCTCCCAGATGTCATCCTTCCTAGGAAAGTGAGATCTCACTTGAAGTTCTTGCAATGCACGTGTGACTGGCAGAGCATCTGTCCTGCCAATGTTCTCATCAGCCCACAATTAATTAACACATCGTTTTCCTGCCCCCTAAATCCCCAAGTTCCCCTGAAACTTTGGTTTTTATGACGAAGGACTGATGAAGAAAAATTTGAAATGTAGAAGCAGTATCTTCCCATGACAGATGGCAATCTGATATGGCTGGTTCTTTAAACATATATGTTTTTTTCTAGAACAAATCATATTGACTGTTATAAAGAAAACTCAGAATGGCATTTCAGTTATTGAAGTCCTATTGTAACCCAAGGTTAATAGCTGCTGTGGCAGTAGATACTCTATAAATCAATGGAAGAAACACGTGAATCAGAATATCACTCCACTGAGGAACGTTTCATCCCCCTGTGGTCAATAGAAGTTGCAGTGCCGACGTCCATGAAAGCAGGAAATGTCCACATGCCAGCAACTCTTAGGACAAGATATTGATATATACTGCGGGTAAAGGTTTTGTGCAGCCAGTTTGTGTTCTGGCAATGACGTTGTTATTCCAGACTCAGAGTTTGGTTCTGAACCAAGATCCAGAACTTGGTTACTGGCATTTGCAACAAGAGAAACTGAAATTATCTTAATACCATGCAGGGGTGTGTTCAAGGTTATTCTCACGCACTCAGGATGACTGATATCTGCACCTAGGTGTCTATTAAGGATGTCAGAGAGTGATCAACAGCTCTGGCATGATGCATACAGTTCATCACAAACCTTCCAATTCCTTACGTGGTGTGGATTTCATCATAATGAAGCAACCACTGGAACGATCTCATCCTCCCAAGGGATGTGGTGGAGTCTCCAGCACTGGAGGTTTTCAAGACGTGACGGGACAAGGTGCTAGATAATCTCATCTGGGCTCCATTTTGCATGACAGGTTGGACCAGATGAAGTCTGGAGGTCCCTTCCAGTCTGGGCTGTTCTACGGTTCTGTGTTCTTTGGCAATAGGGAGCCTGGATGCCAGGAAATCCACTGATGTCAGCCTTTTCACAGCCATTTTCCAGGTCTATATACATCCCTCCAGCCTCTCAAAAAAAAGGTGTGCAGACTGGTCTCAAGTTTACGTTTCTCAAAGGAAAATTGCAGTGGTAAAGATGCTAAGGACTGACACTGCTTTCTTCTGAGGCTGCTTTACTGAAACCATCCTACTCTTTGAAACATCCACAGGCACCTTAAGCAAATCATGTGTTGCAAACATAATTGTAGTGGGTGTGAACTCCATCTGGCTAGAGCAGTGCCGGCTCGCATACCTCCCCTCAGCTTGCCTGGGCTCAGCAGCAATGCCAGTGCCACAATCCAGTGTAAAGGGGTCATGCTAATAAGATGCAGAATTTCGAGTGCGGACACAGGCACCCTCCTAAAAATATACCTCTGAGGAGCACAGTTAAATGCAAACACTGCTGTTTCTGTAATAGGTAATGCTTTCCTTACTGGATTGGCTGGCACGAGCTGATCATGGTCAAGTGACATCTTGCTTTTTTTAAGACTGCTTTTTAAAAGAGAAAATTACTGAAGAACGAGCACAGAGGCTGAGCTTTTCAAATGAGCCTAGTGAAGTCTGGCATCCTGGTTTCCCCCTTTGAAAATCCCAGAGGCTGTGACTGAAGATCGCATTATTCTAATCACTTTCTAAGTTTATATCAGATTACTGTTTTCTGTGTCAAATAGGTTACAAACACCTTACCCAGCGTTTTCCATTTTTTAAAGATTCGGTATAGAGCAATCACATCCCTTTTACATCCACTCAGCTGTGTATTTTTTTCTTTCCCAGTTTTATATTTGGAACCACAATAACAGTTTATATTTTCAGAAATATATTTTCACAGACATCAAATGACAATGATTTTCATGGTGAATGACAAGTACTATTTTAGCACTAATTTCTAGGCAGATGTGGGGCAAATTCTGGTCTCAGGTGCATAACTTCAATTTTTTCTGCTTAGCTAAAGTCAGACACATCCAGCCAGTAATGAAGCCAGATGTCTAATGAACAAGGCCACCCAAAAAAAAAAGCTGTAGAAGTCTGGCCGTTAGCAAAAGGTATTTCTTTAATCCTACCTGTCACATTTTCAGTGTGCTCTCATTATTTTTCTACTTAAACAAGATCTTGGAGGATCACACTGTGAACAGCCCTTCATTTATCAGCTAGGTTTGATATTTGCATGTATTTTTCTGGCCGGCCATCCTCCTCTAGGGAAAGTAGCAGCCGAGGGCCGGGAGCCACAGCAGGAGGAAGGCCAGCCAGCTCTGCAGGACTGTGAAACTGTCAGTCTGCCCTCCCTTCTCAGGGGACCTGTGAGACCAGAGAGTATGGAGACACAAGCCACTGGCTCCTGTTTCATCTGAATTTGGCTAGGGCTGGATCTCAGGCTGATGGTGAGGGAGAGTAAAAGCAGTCGTCTCCTGGTAGGGGCGATGTTACCGCAGGATGAGCTAAGAGCGAATACATTTCTCACACACCCATAGGAGGGACTTTTAAATATCACTGTGATCACTGGACCCTCCCCTCCAACCTAAGCCAGGGCTTAGAATAAATCAGTCTCTGACTGACAGCACCAAAGATTCCGTTTTTATCCCTATTACTAACCTGTAATCGTGAACTGAGTAGCCCACGGTGTGAGCTGTTTGAAGAGATATTTTACATTATTTAAAAAAAAAAAAAAAAGGGATGAAGGGAAAAAGAAATGCAGAGATGCAGGCAGCTTTGCCGGGGAAAGCAGCTCTCCCTGCTACCTTGAGCCCGCTGCCTTTTCTCAGGTTCAGCCATGACAGTCAGCCGAAAGCCGAACGCGAAGCGCATCGCTAAACGTGGTGGGTCCTCTTGTGGTAGATGGTTTAGACGGAGATGAGCTTGCTTCAAACCGGCTGCCCACCACGCTGCTGCTCTCCGCCCGGCAGTGAGAGCTCAGGGCTGCCCACCCAAACACTTACCCAGGCGCTCCGGCACGTGGTGCAGCCCACGCTGCGCTGGCCGCCGCTATCTCTGGCAGAGCTATATCTGGCCAGCAGTCGTGGGCTCTGTCCGTTTGCCTCCGCCGCGGCAGCAGCGATCACAGGCGCCTGTGGGATGACACCGCCGCCAACCCTAAGAAGTGGAGCATGAGGCTGCCGTGAGGATGGGGACCTTTTTCTTAAAAACAAGGGCAAAATCGTGCTGATGAGCAAATTGTCCTAACAGGGACCGGGCAAGGTGCCGTCAGAAGCACCTCTTATAAAAGACGCACAGAAGTCTCTTAGAGACAGGCTGCTATTCAAGCACCTTCGAATACCTTGTTGAAAACAAAAGACGGAGGAAAAAAAAAAAAAGGATAGTTTAATAAACAACTGTCCTCACTTCATCCTGCTGCCTGGCTCCCAGCAGAGCTGAGAGTGCTGCTATTTGAGACGGGCTGAAACCGCTGGCTGCTGTTCAGAATCTATAGTGCGACAGGCCCCTTCCCGGGGCAGGGAAGGTGGTAAGACTGGAGCCAGGCTTAAATTTCAGACAGAGCATGACTGCCCCAACAGTCAAGAACATTTAGAGGAATTTTGCCTCTGAAATTGATGCCTCTAGCTGTTAGATTGGTTGTTGTTTGGCCAGAAATCCCCCAGAAATGCCTGTTCTTAGGGGATTTGTGGCCAGATTGCCTGAAGCTCCAGTCATTTCGGTGGTGATGGACGTACCAAAAGCCAGATATTAAACTCTTCCTGATTGTGCATTGAAAGCTGCCCTGAAGTTCATTCCAAGGCAGATTTACATAGTGTAATGTCAAAATCATGTTCAACGCAGGCCTCTTGGAGCCATCCCAACATTTAACCCGAAGCTATAGCTTGTTCGCCCTCAGAAAAAAAAGTAGCAGACAAAATCATAGCGGATATGAACGTAAAAGTAAACCAATACAGTTATCAATGGGGCAGAGGAGTGAAATGAGAAATTCCTCTTTCTGCAGCCTCCACAAGCTGGTGCTCCTGCAAGGGTGCCTTTTCCTTACCAGCAAACACTGCCACAAGTGGCCGAGGTGCCAAGAGCTGGTAGATTCAATGTTTATATCCATCAACCCACACTCCTTTCATCCTCTTCCTTTTTCATCATAGAATCATATAACCTTAAGGTTGGAAGAGACCTCCAAGATCATCAAGTCCAACCATCGACCTAACACCACCATGTCTACAAAACCATGCCCTGAAATGCTGATAATGCACTGACTGTGAGGCAGAAAAGATCTTTTGGGCTAGTTAACCTCTCCATCCCAGGAAAAGGACAGGGCTCCACATTCTGATATCTGCTTCTGTCTCTCTGTGGCATTACGAAAGCACCCATTATCACAGCACCTGAATAAAACTGTTTGGCCTTTGCTCCAGCTTAAACTCAAACCTTTCATTCCTTCGAAAGAGAAGATGGCGCACAGTCTGACGCTTAACCTTAGCCTCCTTGCTGCCACCAATGTCATCGGGAGAGTGTAAAAGATAATGCCACTCTGGGCTGCAGTGTCATGGCTGAGTGAATGGAAGTGCAAGCTGCCAGGGGACACGGTGCCCGCTGCCTGTGCTTCGCGCGTGTCCATGTGCCGAGCTGGCTCTGGGAGCTGGCTGAAAATGAACCTTTCTTTTTTTTTGTAATTCCTCTGGTTAGTTTTCAACCAGCTCTGTCCTCTAATCCAGCTCACCGTCCATAGTGGAGATCTATAAATAGGAAGAAAAGGTGGAACAAAAAGGAAGAGGAGGAAGGCGTGGAGGAGACAAGCCAGCATTTTCCATCTGCAGGCCCCAGCTGACTGCTGGCGTAGCTACCCAACATTCCTTCTTCTTTCCAGTTGAAGAAACAGAGGCTGGGGTTTTACGACAGCTTTAAGAGGATGCGTGCACAGGCTGCCTTGGCCCACATTAGGTAGACCTGAAGAGGCAATGGCATTCACCAGCACTATTTTGTGAATGGAGCTCTCCACAGGGAAGCTCTTCATCGTGCCCTCCACTTTCCTTGCCACCAGTCGCGCTGATTCATGAAATCCGTGTCCTTGCCTCCCGGGCTTCAGGCATTTGCAACCCATGAGGATTGTGTGGACCCAGCCTGGCAGCTGTTGTCACTGTCACTGAGGTCTGAGGGTTGTCATGGGTGGTTTGCAAAAGAGAGGGACCGACTGGTAGCCCAGCTGGTCCAGGGTGCCACAGGACTGCCGGAATGGGGGGATTGCAAAGAGGGGGGCACCTGGGACCAGGAGGAGAGAAGGTCAACACCGGTTCTGCCTCCGAGCAGCCGCCCTTTGGCTCCTGGAGATGCCACAGAGGGCTAGTGAAGGTCAGGGCTGAGCTGGAGATTGGGGAATAACTTTGCAGTGGTAGAGCCCTGGCGGGAAGGCTGTAGGATGGGGTTTTGGTGGGCTGCTTTGCACCAGGAAAAGCCCACCTTTAAGTTCCTTCCACGCTGCTCTCCAGGCAGTGATGGCCTTGAGGAGGGTCCTGGGAGGGTGTCAGGCTGCCAGAGCTCCCTACACCAGCCTGTGTCCCCGGGCACCCAGCCCTTCCACACCCGCGCTCTGACCCCAGAGTATGGGGTGCGGTGGCCCCCAGCCTCAGGCCGGCCCCACTGCAGCTCCCCAGGCGTGACCGCTTTCCCCACGCCACCCTCTGCAGTTCCACAGCCGGGCTGCTGCCACCGGGATTGCGCACAGACAGCGTTACCGGGAGAGACCAGTTTACCCCAACCCCCCCTCAGCTCCCCCCACCACAGCCTGGGGGTGACGTCATGGTGGGGGAGGGGCGGG
>WHYT01000417.1:0-50017 GCA_009806455.1 Tetrax tetrax
GATAAATCCTGTTGACTTTCAATGAGGAGTAGGCTTTAAGACATTTAGGCTTTGTCTTCATGGTTCATAACTGGGAAAATTGATGGAAAATCAACTGAAATTGTGATGTTAAAGCACATCAATATGAAAACTGGAATGCAGGTCTGTTAGTTCTAATGGACTGTGTGTGGGAGTTACTAATTTAAATCCCTTTTTAGGCTTCTCTGTCGCTCTAGATGTACTGCCATTATTATGAAAATAATTATGAAATTATGCAAGTGTGCATAATTTCCTCTGTGCTCATATCCAATGTAGCGCAGGTGGTTGGTTGGCCTGGTGATCCAGTGATCTCTGGTATGTGGTAAGGAAGATTACAGTGGGCTAGGGAGAGGATGTGGTATTTCAAGAGTTTGGCTAGATGTCCCTAATCTTACTGGCAGACTTGCATTAAAGCCTCTCCCTTATTGAAAGGCCACATGATGTGTTTGCTGTGCAGTGACTTCTGTTCCATCAGTAAGGGGATAAATTTCTTGAGACATGTGGTCAGGACATGGGATCTCCCACCATCCCTGCAAGAGGCTGCATGTGTGTGCGTGGGTAGTGGAGGCAAACAGCCAAAACTATTGCTGGCTTCTCAACCAAACTAAGAAGGACTATCAGTGTTTGTAATCTGCTCTGCAAATAGAGAGGTGGAGAAGCTCAAGCCTTAATCTCTGCCCAAGGTCTCCACAAGTGGTAGTGCCATCTCTGACCCTGTTTGGAAGTAGTGATTACATTTGGTGCTCTCCAGGGGATTAAGCTACAGTGTACAGATGTTGCTTTGTTTCTGCATGAGTCTTCGCAGGAAGATCTAGCACCTCTTCCCTTAATATCATGCTTTTATTTAATTGGGCTGAATTCCATATGAAAAAAAGCTTCAAGATGCCATAGAAATATGCACCCTAAATCTTTACTGTGTGGTTACACAAGAGCCATCTTACATTGGGACTGAATTAATTTGCTTCCTGGTAGGAGGCCATTCTGTGTTGGAGGTAGCATAACTGACATCTGAGAAGAATGGTGTGTAATGACCACGCTGAGAGACCTTGTTTCGTAAGCAGGCATGGTATACTTGCCTGCCAGCTTTGTGCAGCACGGTAGCCTAAGCTGCGAACTGAATCTTCTGCTTGGAACACAATTCATTCATGCCTTCTCATGGATCTTACATGTGTGATGATAAGTGATCATACACAGCTGTGCATATGAAAAGTATTACATAGATATTTATAGAGAACAAGTATTTTCCTTGCAGAAGTATTATTCTGTATTCTTCTATTGTATCACGAATAAATTGAAATAGAGTAGAAAGCTTTTTAACTAATTCGTCAGTGAATGTAACTAATTTTATAAGAGATAGAAATAAGCTCTTGCAGTGAAAATAGCTATAATAGAAGAAAAATGTAACTGTAACTCTTAGCTTCCTAATTGTATGTAAGATCTATTACTTACTTTCCTCTGCTAAATCTAATGTATTCCTCTGTAAATGATGCTACAGGATCAAATGAGTGGTTTTGTCAGCAGGTAACTTTCTTTCTCCATCACAAAACAGTGTCCTGGAAAGAGGTCAATGGTAATTTAAATTCCTCTTTTCAGAGGATAGAATTGAATGTGTAAAATCAGAATTTGCATTGTGTAGCATCTCAGACTGATCATTGTGGGGTGGTCTCTATACCACTTTGGAGCTCAGAGAAATTCTGAATCGGTTGAAGGTCTCATCTCCCCTGATCCAGGCCTTCCGTACAGTCACAGCTGGCTGGTGATCTTTTCAACAGCGGCCTTCAGTATCTGTCTCTCTAACAAATAAAGGGTTGACCGTCTTTTGCTTTGTAAACATAGGTTCAATGCTCATTCATTAAATATTTTTAGCTAAGTTGTTTATCGCGCTTGACATAGTTGGGTAGGGCAGTACACTGATGTGAACTAGATTTCATTGAATCTAAATTTATTTTAGTTTGTGTTGCATAATCTAATTGGAAAGGTTTAGTTCTTTGGGCTGGAGCCTGATGTGCAAGTATGGCAGTGCAGTGGGGAATCTACTTGTATCCCAAATGTTTGACTGCTCTCTGGTGCTCTTTCGGTAGGCTGAAACAGTTACTGCATGCTTGCAGTTATTTGGTTTGCCTATGAAATCCACAATTCCTGGAGTGAGCAGGTCTGCCAGTGAAGCAGTCACTGTTGTGTTTAGTGTTGCTCTTTTGCCTTTATGTGCCTGGCTTTTTTGCATATTGCACATCCTACATCTGTATGTTTACTGGCTTTCCTACTGAGCTTTTTTCAGCCTAAACTGCATATAGTATGCAGCCTCGGCAGCATACTTTGTAGCAGAAACTCATTTTTACAAACTTCAGTTTCCTAGAACTTGTCTCTAAGCTGTTCCTCTAATCAATATTTATACAGGGAGTAAGACTCATCTAGAGAAGATGGAACAAACAGTTCTTCCTCACAGCTGAAGTAAGTGGAGTTGGATCCTGGCTTAAGTTTAGGGTATAAAATAGTGTGTTTGAAAAATTTTGAACTTGCCCAGTGTGCTACTACTGTAGAAACCACTGGGTAGGTTTTTGGTAATTAATTATATTAATGATTTTCTCTGAGAGGGAAGGAGAACTTAGTTCACATGTAGCACTTGTTTATAATTTATAATCACAGGCAGACAAATTGAAGTGGCATAGGTAAAAGAATGAGTGAGAAAATGCATGGATTAGAACGTGGAAATATTTTTATGTAAAGTTGATAAATATTTTCTTTAAACAAGAATAGTTTCAGTTTGTCTCAACTTAAATTGGCTTTGGTTATGTGGCATAAGAAGGTAACTTGATACAGAGTGTTTCTTTACCACTTCCCACTGTGGGAAGGGAAGCGAATGCCAAATTTGCTGAACTGCTGCTGTGTGCTATTTGTGCTACATCTGATACTGCTGTCGGTTGTGAAATTAACTGTTCCCTATTCTTTCATGAGAGGAAACCAAGTTTCTTGACCTTGATTTGCAGTACAAGAGCAGCAAGGGTGACCTGAGCTGAAGCATCATGGTTTTGACCTTTAGAGCCACCCGAAGAAACCTGTAACTGCAGCTTTGATAGCTGAGCTGAATAAATCTGACTTCAGATATGGGAGACTAAAGTGTTCCTGCAGAGAAAGGGCAGAAAGGACCTGTTCAGCCACTGGAGTCCATGTTGTAGGTGAGTCCAGCAGCAGCAGAGCTTGCAGGCCAAGAGCACTGTTCTGACCTCTCGGGACTGTATAGTCTGTTTACAAGCCTGAATTCCATCAACATTTTAAACTGTAACTGTTTATAATAGCATAATTTAACAAACCTTGACTGTCATAATTACTCAGCATAACAGGAGACTGCAGTAAGCCTTCAGACCTGTTAAAGCAGTCATGGTCCTCTTGCTGAAAACATGCTAACAGGAATTATGTCTGTAACTTTGGTTAAAATTTTGAAACTTAAATTCTTTTAAATTCGTTCTTGTAACTTAATGTTCTCAAAAATCTGAATATATTTTCTATAATGAGCTGAACACGGGATAAATCAGTGCTTTTAACTGGGAATATGTCTGACCTATTTCCTGTCATCCCACTGCAAGTCATGTAGGGGCTATAACCATGAGTGCTACTCTGCAAGCTTTTATTTCAGAGCAGATATAGTTAATCTTTGTGAAGATGTCTCAGGTGTCCTATAGCTTTCTTCTCTGGTTTTGTGGTTCCTTGAGGAAGGATCATAAATGCTGTCTTGTAAGTTACCGGAGAGGGAATGAGCTTTCTAGAAGATTCCTAGATTAGTCCTTGGAGCTACTGTGTCACCATTAAAACCCCATGCTAGGATCAAATCCTTAGTTCCAATACTCATTACTGCATCACTGATAGTTATGCCATAACCACTGTTTTATCCAGTCTCTTCTGTTGGTTTTACTGGGTGATGCAGTAGAAAAACTCCAACAGCTTTCTTCACTCAAGGAAATAAGCACAACTGTTTAGTGTCTTAATGTTCCCGGGATAAGTTCTATGAAATTGAACTCAGTCTTTAAATTCAAATATGTTTTTTGTGATCATCATTAAGATGGGAATGGTATTAGCAGGACTGACTTCTTCAGCTCATTCTCTGCAAGATGGCAATTTATTGAGGGGTTTGCTGTTAAGTTGTGTGCCAGGCACTCCTCATTTCATGAGTGGTTGCCTAGCCAAGCTGGGGAGGCTGTTCTTAATCTTTTTACCAAGTGTGTTTTTAACAAAAATCTTTATTTCAGTTAGAATTGTTATCACTAAGGTGTTGGAGTTAAATTTTAAGGAGTTGTGTCCTCAAGAGCTTAGAAATAACAATTTAACACTTTTGTACATACTGTTCTTCTGAAACAATGTGGTGGAAGGACATCACCCATTCAAAGTGCGCAATAGCCTGAAGAGGAACAGATTCCAAAGAACTGAACAGTGCGAATCACAACTGGTACCAGTGACTATTATTTTGCATTTATAGAAGATGTTTTACTTCTAAATATGTTTAGGTGTTGTCTGGATTTCAGTTACAGCTATCTGGGAATTCAGACTTGAATCTGAAGTGATCTGAAAAACTTGCTTTATTTTCTCAAGCATTTTATTTCAATATTAGTTGACATCTGATATCTAAAACTCTCCTGAAGCATTAATGATGTATGCCTTTGAAGAAAATATACTATTATCCTACTACAGCAGCAGAAAGTGGGACATACATTACAGTTATGGCCACCTCCTAAGAAATATTCATCATTCTACATTATAGCTTCATGTATAGTATGAAACTAAGTAATCATGTTAGGCCATATAGTCAAATTCTTTTAGGTTGTCTGTAGGATATAACTGGTCTTAAAAGGGAGCAGGGTTATTGTACTGGTCTTTTATAAGCAGTAGCCACTATGTGACAATATTGCTTCTTTTAAAACCTAGAACAGACAGGGCCCAACTGAAAGTCTGGTGGCAGCTGTGGAGTTTCGGTACGTCAGAAAGTCAGGCCCATTGTGATAGACACTGGACCGGATGGAGAGCTTGCCTAGATGAGGAAGAGAATGCTAGGTAAACCTGTCCTAATTTATTTTTCTAATTTAGAGAGGTTCATATCTTTATTTCAATTTAATCAACTTAAGGTGGGCATGAAGTGGGGAGGTCAAACCTGATTAAGTTAAAATGAAGTAAATATAGTTCCCCTGTATATATAGTACTGAGAGGGTTATGAACCTTCTGTTTCACTTCCTAAAAGAGGTTTGAAACTGGAAATGAGCTCTTCCTTCTGCCCAAATAGGGAGAGCCACCTGTGTGTTTCAGCAACATGTGGTATCGTATCTTGCAGTGGGAGGGATGACAGAGGAGAAAGAGGAGAGGACAAAGAAAGTAGCTGGAAATAAAACTTGTGTACACATAGCTTAAACTGAGTACTTTTGGAGTGTGCAGTCAGTGAAACTGTGACAAATGCTTTCTCACTGATTGGTCTATAAGAAAACATGTGGCTTACATGTTTATTATTTCCAGATGCAAGATCTGCATTTCAGAGGGGGAAAAAGTGCTTTATTTCAAATAATCAGCCAGTGTTTAGTTTAAGATGCTCATTTACTCTCAAAATGAAAATAAGTTTTCTAATTTTAGAATGGAATTTTTTTCTAATCTAATAGATTTTGAAACAAATCAGTCTAATATGTCTGTCTTTCTGAAAGATTTTTTTGGTGACTGTTCTTTGTGCTTTGCTGCAGTACAAGTTCTTAACTTCTAGGTATTATTACCTTTTATGCAATGAAAGATTTAACAGAAGTGAAAGACAAATGTTCACTTCAAGCTTTTTTTTGTGGGTTGTTTTTTTTTTTTTATTATACAGTGGCCAAAAAAATTGTCTATTCATAATGTTATCTGTGCCGAAGGAGTTTAGTTAATGTCCAGAGTATGTTCTTCAGGAATTATTTTGAAATTAGATGTAAAATTGCATATTAACTATACTTAGTCACTATTCCTGTGAGAGTGCTCTGAAAAAGTATAAAGGCTTTATTTTAATTCACCATTATATATGCATTAATTACTAGACACTGAAAAACTGGTTCACAAATGGCTCCCTGCATTCTTTGTTAAAGGTCATTTTTCTGGTATTAAAATAATGAAGAAAGTCTAAAACTTGCATTTGCGTAGGAGTGTCTGCCTGTCTTTGGAAACATTATTGACAAGTAGGGGGAAATGCACTGTTCAGGGATTGGAATAAAAAGGAATGCTGTTATGTCAGTGAATACCAGGAGGCTTGCTGGCAAACAGGGCTCTGGCCTGACCTTACAGCCCCCGGCGTGAGAGGGTGAGTATTTGTAAGGAATTTTTTCACTGCTCAGATACAGACCGGGCCAACTGGTGCTTGCCAGGCCCAAGTGGAAGTAGTGCAGGAACTCCTGTTGTATGATGTCAACCAATGGCAATTCTAGCAGTGCATGAACTGGATCTCTTGAACCTGAGTAATTAATTAATAATGCCTCCTCTAGGAAAATGCAACTAAGAAACAAACAAAAAAGGAATTAAGATTTTTAAATGAAGACTGTTTGGGTTGGTTTTTTTTTTTTTTTTTTGAGAATTCTACCTACCTTGCCAATAACTTGTAAGCAGAAAGAGCCTGAAACAATGGCAGATGGTTAAAATTTGAATTTACAGAGTACTGTCTTAAACCAAAATTGCTTCCAGTTATATAACGTAGAGGTGCAATAACAGAATCTAAGTTGTAATGGAATGTGACAGCGTCCCTAAATCTGCTTTGACAAGGAGAGTTCCCAATTTTGTCCTGTTCTGATATTCAAAATGGGGTATTTTAATTAGTTATTTCAGCCCCTGTGCAGAGCATCACATTTAAATTGCTGACTTGGGATTGAATGTTTCCTGCCAACAAATACTGGAATTTGCTTTTATTGTCAGTGTCTGTGGGCTGACACCACCACCTAAGGTCATGAGGTGAGTGTCCTCAAGACTGCTTTCCCTTCCAAAATGACAGTAGGCTGTGAGGACCCTGTACCAAGAGAACAACACTTTCTCATGACATACCATGGGTATGGAATGGTCGCTATAAATCTAAAAAGTTGAGAAAAAGATTGCCAAGTTAAATCTTGGAGTAGAGTGAATTCAGTTTTTGGTAAAACTTGTTATTATTTCTATATTTTGAAATGTCTACTAAGTTTTTTTAATAGTTCATCTTTTGCTCCTGTGGAACGGTATGTTGTCAACATTCTATTACTTGAGCAGAAAAAGAAAGCTAAAGGAACACCAGGCATTAATGAAATGTCAATGATTTGAAATTAAATTCTCTTCCCATATCCAACTGGACTTAAATGGTTAGTGAGGTTAGAGAGATGAAGTAAAAGAAACACAGTTAGTTCACTCTTCCAAATGGTGTTCTTGCATTTGCCAAATCAATATTAATTACATTCATAAAGATATCTGTTTCTTCTGAAGTACAGCTTTGAGTCTTTTTCACAGTAATGGAAGATTAAATTTGGCTGAATTTTATTTTGGTGCTGTTCTGTCAAGTTATACCTTCCTTAAGAACAATGCATCTCGAACTGTCTAGGTGAGCTGATAAAAATAAAGCAGCTTTTTTTTTGTACTGTCTTGTATAATACCTCTATTCTTTTTATACCCTTTTAGTTGTAATCAACTGGAGTACTGTCAGATGGCTAAAACTAATGGAAAGATTTGTAACCAAAATGAGCATTTGTTTTAACAGTCAACAAGATGAAAAAGGAGTCTGAGTGGGACACATAAAATGACTAAGATAGGAAGTTGGCAAGGCTTTAACAGGCAGGCATTTGCCTGTGGTACAGTTTGCATAATTAGCAAGTTTTTATTATTATACCAACTGCTGCAATCCAATTAGGTTGCAGCAGTCAGACTTGTTCTAATTCGTCACAACATTTAGAGGTGCAAAGGAAGCACCTCATTCATTCAGCCTGCTGCAGAAGTGAATGTAGAGACAGATTTCTTCCAGGAAGCCCTTAGAGTGACCTCTAGCTGCACTGCAGGTATCCAAATGCAGTTAGAGGGAATTATTCTCCTAAAGACGACACCAAGTTGGGCTGGAGTGTTGACCTGCTTGAGTGCAGGAAGGCTCTGCAGTGGCATGTAGACACACTGGATCAATCGGCTGAGGCCAACTGTCTGAGGTTCAAGAAGGCCAAGTACTGGGTCCTGCACTTGAGTCACAGCAACCCCATGCAACGCTATAGGCTTGAAGAAGAGTGGCTGGAAAGCTGCCTGGTGGAGAAGGACCAGGGGTTACTGGTTGACAGCCAGCTGAACATGAGCCAGCAGTGTGCCCAGGTGACCAATAAGGCCGGTAGCAGCCTGGCTTGTATCAGGAACAGTGTGGCCAGCAGGAGTAGGGAAGTGATTGTCTCCCTGTACTCCTCCTGTGTATCCCCCCTGTGAGGCCGCACTGTGAATACTGCATTCAGTTTTGGACCCTCACTACAAGAAAGACATGGAGGTGCCGAAGCGTGTTCAGAGGGGGGCAATGAAGCTGGTGAAGGGTCTGGAGCACAAGTCTTATGAGAGACAGCTGAAGGAACTAGGGTTGTTTAGTCTGGATAAAAGGAGGCTGAGGGGAGACCTCATTGCTCTCTACAACTGCCTGTAAGGAGGGTGTATATAGGGAGGTGAGTGTCAGTCTCTCTTTCCAGCTAACAAGTGATAGGACAAGAAGAAATGGCCTCAAGTTGTGCCAGAGGAGGTTTAGATTGAATACTAGGAAATAATTCTTCACTGAAAGAGTGGTCAAGCACTGGAACAGGCTGCCCAAGGAAGTGGTGGAGTAACCATCCCTGGAGGTATTGAAAAGATGTGTTGATATGGAGCTTAGGGATGTGGTTTAGTGTTGGACTTGGCAGTGTGGCAGTGCTAGGTTAATGGTTGCGCTCTATGATCTAAAAGGTGTTTTCCAACCTAAACAACCTAGGATACAGAGAACTCATCAATTCCCGCTCCCCCCACAGCACCCCCCCTCAGCATACTCATTATTTTTTGATTTGTGATGAAATAGGGAATGAGTTCCTTTTTATGGGGAAGATTGATTTAGTGTTGCTGTTATTTGGTGTGTTCAGCTGTGCCAGTTATTCTATTTCTCCTCTGTTACACAGTTTCATAATTAATTTTTTCCACATTTAATCTCTTTTCAGTGACTGGGTCCATTTTAAATGTAATAGCTTGCTGTAGGAATGATTACAGGTGCTCACAGAAGATAGACTTATTTTGTGATTATTCATTTCTGAAGGATGATATGAAACACTGACTCTCCATTCTTTGTGTTGTAAAGAAAATAATGCTACATAATTGCCACTTACATACAATAATCTGTTCTCTGTAAAGATTTCTCCAGTTCAGTTTTTCAAGAGGTGGAATTGACATCAGTCAAATTGTGTAGATCCATATCATTCTAGCCAGTCACTTCTGCAGCTTTCTGAGATGTCTTGTGGATTGGGATGTTTAGCAAATTGATACATCTTGTATTTGTCTTTCTGTAGCTGAGAGATTAATTGTCATTTGTGGAGCTTAAAACTGCATAAACTGAGAATTGGATGCCAATTCAGTCATTAATTTTTCTGTAGAAAAAGTTTCACCCTTAGGTGGCTGCTGTCTTGCTCAAAACACCAGTGTAATGTGCTTTACTTCCCACCTGGTTTGGATCTAGCTTGCTGCAGGTACTCCTACTGCTTTGTTACTTGAATGGGAAGGCAGCTACTTCATCCAGCCTGTCTGTGGGCTGTAATAAAGGATTTATATCATCAGGTAGGATGGTTCAGGAATGCCATATATTGAGAGTTCCCCTATCTGAAATGGAATGAAAGGTTATATTTGATATTCTAAAGGCTCCTTGAGAGTACACTTCATTGCTCGTACCCTTTGGCAGATTGGCAAATGGCTGAGAAATAAGCATCTGACTCTTCCTAAGTGCTATGTTTTTCAAGTAGGTTTTTTTTGACTAATTTATTTTGAACTTTAATGACTTAAGAACTATATGCATGCCCTTAAAATTATTTTTATATTTTACTTGTGATCATAATGTAATGATGCAGTTGTTCTATTCCAGCTGTTGTTTCTGCCAGTCCCTTGCTGAGAATGTAATCTAGAACCTGCCAAAACCAAATCTGAGAGTTTTTGTAGGGGTTGTCAGCTCCTACATAATTTTTCCTAGTCATCTGGATGCTCTGTAATTGAACTAATAACAACTTGAAACGTGATTTTTAACAACAATGTTCCACTAATATGAGAAGCAAATGAAGAACTGCTGAATAACAAAGTAGGTTTTATAATTTTGTGTACTGGCAACAGAGTTGTCTTCTCTGTTTTCCACTAAGTTCCGGGCACAGCCCCAAACCTACAACAGCAGCAAAGGAACCTCTAAAGAAATAATTCACAGGTAACATGGATGATACGGGTTTCAACTGAGTGTCCGCATAAGCATGTAGGACCATCCCTTAATGACTCTGTATGAAAGGTAAAGAATAAAACCTTTTTATATGAATTTATAGCATGCTTGTATTTGCCATATTTATGTCTTCAGCTCTTAATGGATGTGAGAACTTTCTTATTTTTCTAACTTTCCATGTGAGAGCAGTCTTACTGACTTCAAATTTGACTAAGTGGCAGAAGTGTTTTTGCGAAGTATCGGAAATATTGTGAGATTGAATAAAGGCTGTGGTATTTGCCTGGGTGTTTGTGCCATATTTTAATGGTGTAACTTCATTAAGTGCATTTGTAATTGTCTATAATTTTGAAATTGAAGTGCATTATAGAATTAAATTCATGTCTGCTGCTGTACCTTTTATGTTAGTGTTCTATTAGCTTGCTAAATAAAAATTCTAATAATGCTTTTAGGGGATATATTGCCTATATAATCATGCTTTCAGGGACCACTTTGCTCCTCATAATGGGGAGAGGAGGAACGGAGCTGATTCAAGCCAGGATATGAAATAGTTATTTTGCTAAGAGTCATAGCAACATGCAGGGGAATAGTTAATGATGGGTAATGTTTCCTATCTTCTGCTCTTGCACTTTGCTTTATGGTTACGTGAGTTCTCTTAGAAGAATCATTACTTTCATGGCAAATACCTGAAGTACAGCTCTATACAGAGATAGTGAGCTAGTCAACTAAGTAATAAAAACCCAGCACTTTGTAGCAGACGAGTACCATTTGCAAGGAGAACTAGTTTATTAGGATCTCAGCTAATTGGCGTTGTTACACTGCCAGCAGCCTCCTAGGAGCTGTGCTCCCTTCTGGTCTCAGTCATCATCCTTCTGGGTTCTTGTTGAGCAACGGACAGAGTGATGTGAGCAAATGAAAAGCCTAATGACAACACAGATTAGTGCTGTTTTCTTGTACAAAAAAGCAATACATAGTAATGTCTAAGATTTGTTCCAAGTGCTAGACTGCTATTAGAAACCCTTTTAAAGAGGATAGGGAAAAAGCATTGCTAGGATTTTGTCCAGCATATCAGAACTGCTTTGTTTTTATTTGTAAGCCACGTCCTTAAGGAATGGCACTCTTATTCTGAAGCCCTAACATGAGATAGTGCTGCTAGAATCATGATTAAAAATGAGAAAATTAAGATGGAAAAATTAAGGGGTAAAAAATAAAAATAGTCTCCTGATATATTCCAGATTCCTCTGCTTTAAATGCAGAATCAAATTCTAACTGGCTATCATGTAGAAATTCCCAGCTGGCCTAAAAAGAGTTGGAATTTTATGTAGAAGAGCATAATAACTATTGATAACAAATTTGAGGAAGTAATAAGTAGAGTTCAAGTAGTAAGTTAAGGAATATCAGGCTTGGAGGTGGGTTTGAAAGCCAGTGAGGACAAACAAAATTTGACAGCAATGCAGCTGGAAAAATGGATCACAGAAATTGGACTATTTCTCTGAGTAAAAGGGAAGGAAATTTGACACAGTACAGTGCGTATCTGTATAACACACAGGTCCTGGTCCTGGCTAGGACGGAGTTAATTCTCACCTGAGCTGGGAGAGGAGCTGGAGGCCCCTGTGGCTGGGGACACAGCTGGGACAGGTTACTGATTGCCCACCAGCTGGGACCGGTTACCCAAACTGGCCCAGGGGCTGTTGCACCCCCTGGGACACCAGCTCAGTATATAAGTGAGAGGGGTGCTGAGGGGCAGGTTTGGCTGCTCTGGAGGGAGCTGGGCATCAGGATCCACTGTGAGCTGTTGCACTGTAAAGTAAGTGCTTTATAGTTTTTTGTTATCCCTCTCTGTTTTCTCTTCCTTTGTTGTTCTGTTAAACTGTTTCTTGCCTGCCTTTCTTTCCCCGTTCTCCCTATCCCACTGGATGGATGAGCGAGTGAGTGAGTGGTATTCTAGCTGCTGAGTGGGACTAAACCACGACACAGGTGCAACAATTGCTGTATGGCTTAGAGGAGGTTCTGTGAGGCAGGGAGGAAAGATGAATACTACATATCTGAATCCATTTTAAGTAACAAAACAAAAAAGCTTCTGTTTCACATTTAAGGTACAGCTCTCTTTTTATGTTCGGGAATTTTTCTTTAGTACAGCAAACCCCTGCTTTGATTTTTCATGACCTTAATCGGTGGCAAGTTACAAATGATGCTACGTGCATGCTGTACGTAGGGATGGCACCTAAGATTCTGGTCCTAAAAAAGGTGTAGAGTTGCACAGGTCCCTGAGTAAGGTGATCTGCTTGCTCTGGGAGGTACTTTATTTGGATCAAGGTGAGCTTTCAAAGCAATTCACTAGGAGATCGCTTACTGTACTTTCATTTGTAACAAGATCTTGCTTCATGTCAAGTATGGTCTTTTGGGTGAACCCAAAGGGAGAGGTGTGCTCCAGAAGTGCACCCAGCTGCTGGTGGATGCTCCACTTCTTGGGTCTGGCTAAGGTTAGTCTAAATTCAAGTCCTCTGGGATAAGTGCAGAATTGATTTCTGGTCCTCAGGCCCACTGTTTAACTCCCCAGATGTCTCTTGTGCAGTACTGCTTGCTGACACGGCTGTAACCTGTGTGTGTGCGTAGACAGTGTCTCTACATTAACAAGTACTTGTACTTGCAAGCTCCTTACATTAATTTTCCCAGCATTTACAAGTTCTACTGGAGGGACACTGGCTCTTGCAGAACTCGAACAAGTTTGCAATGTATCTTTCGCCTACTGCTGGAAGAGAGGGGAGGAAGAAAACCACCACCTTGCTGAAACTTTTAAAGTGTATTTTCCTACATAGCCAAGTCACTCTCGTGCTAGAGCAGCTTCCTGCATTAGAGGAAACTGATTCTGTACATCCTTGGGTTTTTCATATTGTGCTATCGTGCCTCTCCCTCAGATCCTAAGTTTAGCACATCACAAATGTGGAGGTACTACTTCTGTTAATAGAATTATTTTTTTTTTACATGCTATAAGATGCTAAATATTGAGACTTTCTTAGTTAAATTATTTGGGCTATTTTTTTCATTCCAGCATAAGGAAAGAGGAACTGATATTGTGTGTCCCTCCTGTTGTGTGTGGGAAATTTTTAAAGGGCAACCTGGCTTTGTATTCTGTTAGAGAACAGTCTAAAAGCACAGCTGTTGACCCTTGTTTTCCAAATACAGAAGGGGAGCTTATCTATTGATCATGGAAGGGAGAGTAATTGACAGGAATATGCAAAGCTGTTGAGGTGAGGAGTCCAAGTCAATAACACTAGCTAATTTGTACTGACCTTCTCAAAAAAACAGAGGAAAAATATAGCTATTGTTCATGTGTCTGAACTACTAAAGTTAGGACATAGCTTAAAAGTTTGGGTGTTTTTTGCACATGAAAACTTCTCCAAATGATTTTGTTAGTGAACTCCTACTCTGAAGTATTCTTCAGGCTAAGGAAGATTTTTACTATGACTGACTTGGCTACTCTGGGCATTCCTGTTGGTGCCAGGGTGCAGTCATGCTGTACGTACAGACTATGCTATGCAGGGGCCATCTGTTACTGGGACATGTCAAAAGGCTGTGGGTGATTTCTGTTGTACAACACAGATGAACTCATGGGAAAACAAATACATCACCATGTACTGTACTATTTTCCCACATACTGGCATGTTTGGTAGTAGCTGTATTGTGAACCTTGCTGGATTGTCACAGAAGAATTAAATATTTTTTTTTTTTTCTGGAGGTTGTTTATCTTTAAATAAACTCACTTAAGGCTGTTTAGTTAATACTAGCATAAGATATCATCAGCATACTGTAATTGTTTCCAAATATCAATAACCTGAATCACCTGGCCAAGGTGATTCTTGTGTAAGCTGGGAAAAAGCCATCTTTTGTAACAGTAGGTCCTGGGTCCCATTTAGGTCCCATACCCAGTACCTTATCACCTGTAACGTTTGGATTGAGGGCTCTGGCTGCCGTGCCTGTTATTGAACCACAGAAATCTGAAACCAACCAACGAGAAAAAACCAAAACCTTTTATTTCCTTAGCCAAATCTTGAAAAACCTAAATTCAGTACTGTTGTAATTTTTGCTGAAGTGAGGTGAGACTTATATTCTATTATCTCTAGAATGGGAAAACTCACATTATTTGGTGTTTCTGGAGGTGACCAACAGTGGCAGAAATTGAATCGCAATTTAAATAAAAAAAAAAAAAAAAAAAAAAGGCTTTATATTCCATGTCCTTAGAGAACTTAGTCATTGATCTGGCTTTACTTGAAACAACACAATGAGATTGCTCTTGATTTGTCCTTTTGTCCTTGCAAATTTGTCACTATCTTTACCACATTTACAATATTCTATCACTAAAGTTTCTGAATGTTCACAGGAAAAGAACCTTTTCACACAGAATGAGAAATGTTAGCTTGGATTTTCAGATAAAATATACCAGCAAAGCTCTCTTCTGGTGGGTTTTTTGTTTTGGTTTTTTTTTTTTGTTTGTTTTGGTTTGGTTTTGCTTCTTCTTCTTCTCTCCCTCCCTTAATATGCTTTAAGTTAGTCTTTTTTTCTGTCTAATTAACTTTATTAATATTAAAGACTACAAACTGACACTTCATTAATTCAGACAATCTTAACTTTAATACTCATCTTGGGTCCCAGAGGAAGTGTACAGTACTGTGAATGGTCTGTCAATGTAAAGCAAGGGACCTGCAGTGCTATATTTACCTCATTTTTAGTAGTGCTTAAGAAAACAAGTTAATCTGAGTTGTAAGCCGGACATAAAAGAAACATCTGAAACTAGATCTGTTTCTAGAGGAACAGAACTGAACAGGTGAAGGGGGAAAATAGCTCCAAGTACATTTATCTCTTTCTTTTGGCTCTTTGCTGTTTCTTCTGAGAAGACTACAAGCTGGACAAGACAGCTACGCTTTGTAGTCTGGTGTGAGAGGCCCAGAGCAGCTGCTGTGAGCTGGGGAAGATGCTCATTTCTGCAGCAGCACCTGGCTCAGGGCACGTACAGCGGTGCTGCCTCTGAGGGGTCTGGGCGCTTTGGTTGCTGTTGCGGCAGCCTGTGCAGTTCTGTCTGCAGTACCTGTAAACTGGGAGGGGTGAAGCTGCGACAGCACTGAACTCAGCATGGGTAACTGCCTGAACGTGTACCTGAACTGTTAAATTGATTTTTGCAGCTTGACCTCTCAATTTTCCAACTGCATTTAGTGTCTTAAAGCTATTTAGACTCAGAACTTTGTTGTGTAACAGGCAGTGAATCTCTCCTGTCCTGCTGCTGCCTTTATCCCTTAGACCCGTTCTCTTGTTTGCCAGAGCTGTGCAGGCAGCGTGAGTGCTGCAGGGCATCTCAGGCAGCACCACATGCTGGCTGCTAGGTTGTTCCAGCGAGCTGCAGGTGACTATTCTGAAGAAAGGCTGAGAATTTCCAGTTGAGCTGAACTCACTGCAGTGTTACCAGCTGTAGACAGACACTGAGATTACCCACTGGTTGTGTTGGTTACACTGCAGAGTACAGTGTAATTGCATCTCTTAATTTTAATTATTATTTGCATGCTATCTAAGGGCATGTTTTCTTACCACCTACTTCTGTAAGGTCTACCTGAATAACTCATACACAGTGTATGAAAGACTCATATTGAGGAATATTTTGTAAGATCCCATGTAGTAATTAGGTTTTTGAAACATCTTTCTAAACCAGAAAAATAAAAGTGATTAAAAGTATTAAGCAGATGGTTTCTAAAGGACATACAACTGTGCAGTGCTTAATAAATATTTTTTAAGATTAATGTTCTGTTTATAGTTCTCAATTTACATTTATTTTCTTCCCTGGAAGAAAAAATGGGAGGGCTGCTAATGTTCTGTTATTCAGTTTGGACAAAAGCTAGAGATGAAAAGCAGGGTTATTGAAAGCCCTCTGTCCTCTGAACTGAGAATAGACGTGCAATGGCTAGTGAGTTGCACAAATTGTCATATTATTGGAGGTAAAATCTCCACGAACAGTTCACTACCTCCTTGTCTTCTCAATCACAAAAGGAGAACATGATTCTCTTCTGGAGTTCTGTCTTGCATTTCCCAGTCTGCTGCTGTCTCTTCTGTTCGCTGTGTCTCCTGAACAAGCACGGCATTGGTGTTGACCTGAGGCACCTGAGTTGACCGCAGAGCATGAGCAGAGAAAGCTTGGATTTTTTTCCTGTAGTTTGTGGGGAAGTTATAAAGGGGCAGGTGTTGTGCTCTGTTGCTTGTGTTTCTTCCCAGTAATCCCAGAGCCTCTTTACTACTTATAAAGTTGTTTCATTCTCTGACAGGCAGCACTCTGTCAGCTGCTGATGTGTTCAAGGTAATGTGAAGTATCAGTGGTAGCTTTTTCTCTGGCTCATGGCGTGCAGCTGCTAACCTATTCATATCCACTCCTCTAAAAGGCATTGGTTATTTTCTTAGTGAACAAGTGTGTATTGGAAAAATTGAGATCTACTTTAACTCATTTTTCTATAATTTGCAATGCATGGCATATGAAATTGAAATGCCTGATTTTGTGAAAAGCTTAATGTCAGTCATGTAAGTGCTGGTAGAAGGGTGGACTAGAATTTTAGAGGGTCTTCAGCACGACTGCTTTCCTGAGTGTGTCAGATTTTACTAAACCAGAACGCTCATCCTGGTTGCTGTTGTCTTGTTTTTTTTTTTTTTTTTTTTTTTTTTTTTTTTTTTTTTTTTTTTTTTTTTTTTTTTCCTTTCTTCTTCTTCTTCTTCCTCCCAGAGGTGTTATTCTAGGAATTCCAAAACACACTTTCAAGAACGAATGGTATGTTGACGGAGACGTTCTGGTAGGCAAAGTGAGAATAGAGTGGTCTGGCAATATGCTTATTCTTAGCTCTGTCTCTGTGCTGCACATGTGTTCGGAGAGTAAGTGTAAACCAGAGGAGTCTCCTGGGTAGGGATGTCAGCTAAATCAGTGCATACTCCATGTCCTGAGGAGTATTTCAGTCAAATTGGAAAAGTTTTCATTCCAAATTAGAATCCTCACTCATTTATCTGACTAGAAGAGGCTGTTAAATGACCTAATTTGCTTTGTTGATGAGCATGCTAGAGAAGTATTTTCTTTTTTTTTTCTTTTTTCTTTTTTTTTAAGTGTCTTTCAATATGAAATCTTATGTGGAAAGGATGGAGAAGGGGAAAGTATCCAATATGGACTTTTTATGTTTAAGGAGTAAAGAATGCTAGAAAACTCTTACCCTACTTTAACTCTTTTTGCTAAAGAATAATAGAATATTATGTTCTTAATGAAATGCATTACCTCTTTTGGCAAGGTATTATCCTTCTATTTTAATGAAAATTTTATAAACCAGGGGCTCTGTAACTGTAATTGTGTGAGGACCGTTTCCTGTATGGTGCTCTTTGTCATGGATGGTGGTACTGAGCATAGATTGCTGGTTGCTATTAGCATAACTGGTCTCTTGTATTACTATTTCCCTCAGTGACTTTTTGGTGTGTTACTAAATTTCCAAACTTACCTTCAGTTTTTATTCATCTTTATCTAAAAAAAAAAAAACAACAGATTAAAAATATCGGTGTAGTAACTTTCAAGTCACCCTTTCTGTTATCATTTAGCTTTTCCTGAATGCTTCCTAACCTGGCGTAGTCCCAGAGATCATGGCTGCTATAAAACACTAATAGAAACATTCAACATAAACATGTTAAAGGCTGATCTATTCTCTTCTAGCAGCTAGGCTGAGTTTACTGTGCCCTGTAGGCAACTTCAGTCTCTCAAATTCTTTCCTCTTACAGGGAGGAGTAATTTGGGGGTAATACAGTGAGAATTATATTCCTGGAGTGGTTTGTGTATGTCATCTGTCTTTGTGAGTACTCGTGCAATATGTGTGTGCAGGCATGTGGTGGTGTTAGAAGTATGGCTTTAAGATTTCTGCTGTTTCATCTGCTACACTTGAGACTTAATTTTTTTTAATTGCAGTTTTTATTTAGTGGTCTGATTACTTTCTACTAAGTTCTTAGGGGCTTGCTTACATTATAACCAATGTTCGCATTTCTCTGTGCCATGGACTATAGAACTTCAATCTTGCTTCTGCTTCAGCTGCTTAAGTCTGATGCGGATGTTTAGGATAAAAAATGGAGTGCTCGTTTGCATTTTGCAGCTCTTCAGTTTTCTTCTGTGCCTGCTCTTTCCTCCTTTTCAGCTATCTCCCACTGTTGTACTTTGAAGCTTGGAGCAGATACCCATTTTGGAAGCCTTTTGATTTTTTTCACATTCATTTTGGAGGAAGAAAGAATACCATTTGCTCTTCAAGTGTTGGAATGCCATCTTGAATACTTGAAGGAGCTGAGATGAATTTCTCTGAATAGGCCCTAGAATCTGCCTGAATGTCTTAAATTCCACTGGGGACAGTTGGTTTGAAAAGTGATGGATTTTGCAGCCTCCCACTCAGACATTAAACTTGTCCAGGCAGTTAAAGGAGCTCACCATGTTAAGAAAGATGTAGCATAAATTTGTCTGTCCTCAAATTAAATTTTAGTTCTCAGCTTGCCCCACTCTCTCTGAGATGTGCTCCAAAACATGTTCTTTGTTTCTTTAGTCAAAGATTTTGGGCCTGTATATCCAGTTGCATGGGCAAATGATGACATTGCTTATCAGTTAAAGAAGGAATCTGTTTATCCTTTCATTAGAAAAACTTATGTCTGTCTCTTCCCCTCTCACATGGCGGGGTGGAAGTGAAACTTGAAAGCATCTTTTACAGTCAGAATAAAATAATGCGTTTCATGTGGATTGGCCCTGGGGAAGAACGAGGACTAGCATAGACTAGATGTCTGAAATTTCTCCTGTAGTCCCCCCGACCTCCATCTTGGCCCTGAAGGAACTCTTATGTTCCTGTGTGAATCAAGAGACTCCTGAACCCTTTGAACATTTTAGTGATCTTTTCTTCTGCAGTTTCTCGCAATTCAGGATGGTCTTTACTGCTTCTCGCTGTTATTCACTTACATATCCGATTTGCAGTTTTAGCACTCTTCAGAATTATCTGACAATACAGGGTGATAGAATGCTTTCAAAAAGCACTGTTACTATAAAAGCACCGAGAGCTAAAGAATAGTGCCACTTTGGAGACTTATTTTCAAATTAATTTCTTGTGCCCACATGGATTCCGAAATAAAGTTTCTTAATATGGTACCAAAAAGGCATAAATTTGTATTTTTCCTTAAGGTGTGGTTATGAAATCATCATCTTTTGTGCTCAAATATCCTGCCTTTAATTGCATTTGTGAAAATCCAACAGAGTAAACAAAAATTTAATTTACTTGTGCAACAGGAACATGATTAATATGTATGATGATGATACCCGGGGCAGAACAAAATCCACATTTTTTTTTCCTTCAAATTGATTCTTGATCAAAAGTACATGAAAAAATACAAATTATTTCATAAGCGAAGGAGGAAGATAGGAGGATCCTTTTGTATAAAGTGATATGATGCTAAAGTCACTTTTGAGAATATAACTACCTCTTCAATGTTGCTGGTTGGGGACTTTCTTTTGGCTGATGTCTACTCTTTTGCAACTCCTTCATATAGGAACACTAAAGCCTTTTATACTTCCAGTGGAGTCTATCCTCTGCAAAAGTTTACCGGAGGAAATAAAATCTTGGGGCAATTTACACATGTTCTATCACTGTTCCTATACCTTAATCAGTATATTCCTCTACCTTATGGCTGATGCCTACTGAATTCTGTTAATTTTTAGCAGCCAAACTTTGTCTGAATTGCCTGGTTTTGGATATGTAGCATTTTCCTTATTCTTAGAGTAGGTGCAGTTTTCTCAAACACTTAGGTTTGATTTTTTTTTTTTTTATATCCCCAAATTACCGAAGTAATCAAAAGACCTTTGATGAAGTATTTTCTTATTTTCAGATGAACGTAGTTTCCTTCTCTTTTGCTAGAAGTTAACAAGATTAAGTGAATAAGCAGAGTTTTAGAATTGTTTGGCACAGCTATAAAAAGCATATACTTAGATTTTCAAATATATCTTCATAAGGTATTTACAGAAATTATATTTGAAATGATAAAAGGATTTCTTAGCCCAGACTAGGATTTAGGAAGCAGTAATGCTCTTTAAAGATTAAAGTTCGGTTTTTTCCTTTATAATTCAGCCTTCAGCCAGTCAGAGATTTAATTCTCAGTACTACTGAAGAGACATCTGACCTGTAAATGCAACATACGTTCAGTATAAAATATGGTTTTATTGAGGGCAATCCTGATTTTGTCATTGAAGATACAAGAATTTCCTGTTTATAGGAAAGGTTGTTCTATGAGTTTGGTTCATTTGAGTTTCAATTAATGAAATTATGGTCATCTAGTAAACATTAATGTAATTTAGTGTGTAGCCTTTGTTGAATACACCCTTCAGTGGGTTCTTCAGGACCTTAGCAATCAAGATCTCTCTTTAGGGTAGTTGAGTGTGAAGGCAAATTCAGTCTGTGATTTGGACAAAAGAAAGAAGATAAGGATGGGAGAAAGTTGTCTAATGTGACTGTATGAGAAAAATTGGGAGCTCCCTGGAGTACAATAGGCAGAGGGAGAAGTGCTTTTCTCTCTTGAACTGGAAATGTAACCTGCCTTTTTGTTTCTCTCTTGTGATTTCCTTTGTTGGAACTTAAACTTTATGTGTCATGGTAACGATTCTTTCAGTCCTTCGTTCATCTGCATTGGATGCAGTGTAATGCCTGCCCTTCTGTAATGTGGGAGAGACCAAGCATAGAGACAGATCCTTGACTAGCAGCATCTTCTTTTGGACTTTTTTTGACACCGTTTGAAACTGTGCTGTGACTTGGACAAGGCTGTTGTCCACTTCATGGCTTTGTCGAAGATAAGGAGATAACAGATCTGATACAAAAGGGACTTTGCAGATATAGAATCATAGAATCATAGAATGGTTAGAGTTGGAAGGGACCTTCAAAGGTCGTCTAGTCCAACCCCCCTCTCATGCTTCTGTCACTTAAGGCTCAAGCCATTGTGAGGTCCTTCAGTTGGCTAAAATCAAAGCACAAATATTTGTAGAAGTTAAAGGCAAGACCTCATTCCGGGATAGCAGCTCTTTTTTGAGGAGGATTGGGAATAAGAAGGGGCTTGGTATTTGACAGGAGGAAAGTGTCTTTGTTTCTGGGAGAGAGGAGGCTGGTAGATGTATAATTGGAAAGGCTGGAGGAGTAGCAGCCATGGGAAGCTAACACAGAAGGGAGGCAGAAGGAGGGCTGTTTGTAGTTGGAGAAAGTGGAAAGAAAAAATATTAATGGAAGAGACAGGCATCTGACTTAAAAAGTGGGAAGACTGAAGAATGAGGGACACAATTCCTTTTTCAGAGGAGGCAATAAATGTCCTCAGAGTCTTTCAGGTGTATGATGTTGAGGTCACAGTGTTGCACAGAAGGAGTATTTATTGGCCCATATAGACGTGTTAGAAATGTAGACCTATAGCCGATCAACTGGAAGATGCTAAGATCAATAGGAGCAAGAGACTGACTTTAACGGGCTCTAAATATAGCAGCTATTTTAAAATATTTTATATATAGTATTGGCACTTAAAACAGGCTGTGTATAATTGTAAGAACAACACATTCTTTGCTGCTGATTGGCTAGGGACATGTAATGATATTACTTAATGCTTTTAAGCATCTTTATATGGATACTATTTAGTTTTCACAAGATGGTTTAAAACTTGCCAGAAGCTGTGGAATAGAAAACAATACTGTAATATGCTTTAGTCTCTTGTTTAGTAGACAGAAAATGACAATATGAGTAAATTTTATCATAAGCTGCTGTAACATGTGCAGAAGACGTAGAGAGAAATACATGTGAACTTTCCAGAAATGTGGCTTCTTTAAGCCATCATTTAATGAGCAGAAGCATAAGACAAAAGTAGGAGTGTTTAGCAGAATAAAAAGCCTCCAACGCTGTTTTATTTCTAAATTTCAGGATGGAAAATAACCCATATTATCCAATCTTACTGATGAATTTTGCTTCTTTGAAAATATCTTTCTGTATGATTCACATTGTGGTTGTAAATTTCTAATTGAAAATAGGCTTTTAATTTTTTAAAAACTGTTCAAGATGTTTTTTGTAGATTTCCAGATTTCCTCCTGATTCGAGTAGGCCACGTCTCTGTCTGGATGTTCTTAATGCATAGATAAGAGCGTATTAAAGGGTACCTGATAATGTGCAATGTAATTCCTAGGTTTTTGGCATGAGCTGTAATTGACACCGTCTGCAGGGTTCTTTCCACAGAGCTGCCACTGCTGCACACAGACTCCTACTAGGTGTAATTGCTGCCTCCAAGCAGTCAGCTCAGTAACTCTGAGAGAAGGTCCCAGAGATAAAAATCTAATTTGCAATGATAGGTTTTTGGATCTGAAATGCTTTCTTGGTAAAGAGAGAAGACCGCCCGACCAAAATATCCAGGAGAAGAGCTGAAGGAAGCAGTCTGTGGTGTCTCTGAATGGAGGTACTTTTGTAAGTGATACCTGAGTGAAACCTATTATGAGTCATAGTTAAGCTGCAACTTAACTGAGCTGAGTATAGATGCCTGCAGTGGTGTTTTCCCTCATGGAAAGAAAGACTCTAAAGGGATGTTTGTTATCTAGTACAAAGTTGCAGTGATCTTTAGAAAAACAAGACCATTTAAGTACGTAAACTGGTGTACTTGGGACAATGCCTTGGTTTATTCTTGGACACCTCAATATCAAACAGTAGGGAGACTGCAGAGGGTTTCAAAGCCTGAAAGAAACACCTGCAGTGGCAGGTTCTATCTGTGAAGTGAAGGCTGTAGTCATCACAAACTGACTGAACTTGACTAAACCAGATATAAATGTGTGGTTTTATCAGGGCGTCTTCAATGACACCTAGAAAAAGCTGGATTAGCAGCCCAATAGCTTGGAAGCATTTTCACAAGACATCATCCCCAACTATAGCCAAGAAACGCCATGCAAAGCACTGCAATAACAACCTCTGTAGTAAAGAGCACACCAGACTGTAGTAAAAACATTACTGTGTTCCGCTGTGGCAACCTTTGTGACTAGAGAGGTGTGAAATTTATGGCTTCCCAGAGAGAAGGTTCTCGTTTGTGCCCTTTTCATTTTGATTTATCACATTTTCTTTCTATTAGTATTGAGTTATTGTTTCTGTTAGCCTTTTTGACAGTAGTCGTGACAGTGATATTTTTTGTTTTACGACATCGGGCTTGTAGAAATGATCACCTGTGTTCCTGTAGTCTAACTTAATGATCCTGAGACAATGTACAGTGCCCTCTTCTGAAACTTGCATATAAACTTCATAAGCTCTCCTATTCTAGCTCTTAAAATTCAACTTTTATTTGGCACACTGCCTTCTTCGTCTGACGTTCATACCTCTCCTAGCTGTAAACAACTGTATACACTTCCAGCCCTGAGTTGTCTTGTACAAAAAATGTAGACCAGCTTTAAAAATTGATATTTTATTCACATGAGTGACATGGGACCCTAGATACTCAGTTCATATTGTATTTATGATATTTTCTGCTATGTCTTATAGAAGTATCTTTAAACTATTAAAATGGTCAGCTTTCTCGAGGAGAAAAAAAACAGATTTAATGCCAATATTTTTTTAAAAAAATAAGTCTATTCTTATTGCTCAGAATGGAGGGGGATGAGCTTGACCAAATAGTTGTGACACTCTTCAGTGTAGAATAGGATAGAATGAGTTTAGTCAAGAATGATTTTTGGGGTGGAATTTGTATCATTTATTCAGTGTTAATACTGGAAGTGCTGCCCAGGGGGGAAACCTGAGCAGCAAATGAACTGTGCAAGTGGAGCTGTGGGAGAACTTGTAGAACTGGAGCTGTCTCCTTTGTGATGCACCTGAGCGATATGTGACATCAGAGGACACGCTTACTTGGGGGGTTCTTGCCACCTGGTCAGCCACCTTACCCGGGGATGATGGCAGGAGCTTCTTCAGGGTATGCTGAAGACCTAGAACAGACTGAAAGTAACTTTTCCTAATGGTTCAGCCTATGAATATTCATAGAAGATAACAGCTCTGTTGGCACTACTGTATTAATTCCTCAAAGCTAATATATTGAAGTCACTAGTTTCAAGTTATGCATATTAGAAAAAAAATCTTTAGAAATGTTAAGCAGGAAGGCAGCTGGAGTTTTTATCTCTGGCTGGTTCTGCTTGTAGAACAAGGCTTTAAGACTGGGTCGAGTTCATTTGAAGAGAAGTTTTTGAATCTGTGATAGCATAAATTTAGTTTGCCTACTGTTTAATTTTGTGGTCTGCAAGAGTGTGTAGAGCTTTTGCCCAGTGTTCACCTCGATGGCTGTGTAGATAAAACCAGTCTGTCTGTCTGTACGTGCTGCGGGTAGCCCTGTATGTGTCCTCAAGCAGCGAAGCGTCTCGCTTTCCTTGCATCTGATAAGAAGTAGTGCACCTGACAGCAATGAGATTAATTGAAGATGTACCTTAATTTACTCATGACACTCGTGTTTATTCACAGAAAAAGGTAATTAATGGGCAGGAATTTGGGGCTCTTAATTTAATGGGATGTCTGGTGAGACCCCCAGTGTCAGCACTTGACAGGTTGAGCCCAAGCAACGGACTGCTGATTGAGGATGTCAGTGATTTGTGACAAATGGGCCCTCTGGCCATCTGGATCCTGCCCGAGAAATGAGATCAGGTGTAACCAAGGACAGCACACAAAGGCAGCCTGGCAAAACAGTTGTTGGAAAAAAGTTCTAGACGTTGTTCTTTAGTGATAATTTTGCACAAGGGAAAAATGATTTATAAAACTAATTTATCAGTGATAAAGAAAAGTTGTAGAAATTAAAGGAGAATGGCCTTTTTTCAATGTTTTGTGGTGTTTTTTTTTGTTTTGTTTTGTTTTTCCTACAGACCTCTTAGTCCAAACAATCCTGCTGTGTGTAGTCACAGGCCCTGTGTGTCCTCGGCTAGAGTTTTCTTTTGCTCCTTTGCTGTTCTGTGTGGTGCCGTTTCTACATAGGAAAATACATTTCCGTCAAGCCGTGTGTCAGTTTTCTATAAAGCAGCTTAGGAATCTGTCGGTGGAAGGGTGTGATCCATCTTAATCATTGTTTCTCCTGTTTATATTGGATTATCCCAGTGTAACTGTGCTTATAAAGATGTTGCGTTCCAGAAAATAGCTTAGTGTAAAGACAGAAATGTGATTTTGGCTGCTACTTAAATTAATGTGGCTTCTTGTCTAATATTTAGTAGCTGAAATTTTTTTTCCTATAAATGTGTTCTTTCCATTTGCAATGCATATTGCCTAATTAAATGTTGTGAGATAGCTACTGTGTGACCTGTGGTTGTGGGAACTCCTTAGATTGAGTTTATAATGGAAGAAACTGTACCACAGTGTGTGTATGTGGGAAAATGGCATCATTGTTTATAGCAGAAAGAGTGGAAAAACAATGTAAACCTATGTGGACAGCAGGAAAGGATTTTTCTAAAACAGAATTCAAAGGATTTATCTTTGTGACTCTAATATGAAACAGTTTCAAGGAGTTACCTTTCTTTATTCTTGCTTCCTCATTCTTATTGACATTTAGAATAATGTTTCCCTGGTTCTTAAAAGGACACTTGAGCGAGATGTCACCACCCTGACTGAGAGCTGTTATTCAATCAGATCATTATTTGGAAGTCGCCTTTCGTAGCGCACTGTTCAAGTGGCTCTGCTTTTGTAACTGTGCGATCACCAGTGTGAACCATACTGAAACCAGTTATAAACCAGCAATAGAAGAATGGATTGTCGCTGCTTGGTTTTGTTACTTGTAAGTGGTGGTAAGGTGTTGATTCAACCACGCAGGGCCAGACAGGGATGTACAGAATGATTTGCCTGCTAGGAATTTACTTCTCTTTTAAACTAACAGGCATGCCAATAACAACAGTACCATAGCATCAAATCTGATTTAGTGGGCTTTTACTCTGTTACTAGTGCTCTCTTAATTTAGCATCTGTTTTTGAGCTAGCATAGCAGTTCCCAAAGGAATTGCGTTGCATGTACATTTTTGGAGTATTTTGAAGAATACTGAAGTTCTGTTCAATAGTCTGTGAATGTTTCTACTTTTTCACCAGACTATGGAAGCTACGTGTTCAGCTTTATTCAGGGGAAATAAAGACCAAAATTTTTCTAGTGTATCACCTAATGATCATTGCTAAAATCATCAAGTGATTGACTCAATGTAAAAAGTTAGTCACTTGGTGACTGACTTGGACTGAACACATATCCTTGATTCCATGGAGATCGTGGTTTTTGCTAAGAGCTCAAAAGGAAGGATAAAAAGTATGCTTCTGTGTCTGCATGTTCATGCTTATAAAGCCTTTATATATGATAGAAATAATGATTCAAAGGATCATAGCATTTCAAGAAGTAGTTCTGGGGGAAGTAAAAATGCAAATATCTTATAAACTGTGCAATTGGTAGATGATTTTTTTTTTTTAAGAAATGTAAACAGTTTTTTTTTTTTTCCAAATCAGTCAGTGCTTGTCCTAAAATCCTGTTGGATCTTCAGCAACGTACATGTGTGCAAGAGAAATGACTGTAGACTATGTTGTAATGAACTTCGTTGTCAGCCTTAAAAGAAAGCTTTTAGTCTGTTTAGTTCTAAGGACAACTATTCAATAATTTCTTACTATAATATAACAAGTACTCCCTTGAAACCATGTGTTCTGTTATGATTATAGTTGTTCCCCAGATTTTTAATATGTAAATACCTCTTTATTAGAAGTACAAAGTAATTTCCTGAAATATTATTTTCCTTTGCTTTAGGAAAATTGTAGGATAAGAGTGAGGGAGGATTTTTCAAGTGATTGGGTAAACATAAATAAGGCATTGAAATAGATTAAAATTCAGAAATGCTTGTTGAAAAACCTGTAGCTATTAATCTCAGAATGGAAATGTCATTTTGTTTTTCATATTTCCAGCTGGAAAAAAGTGTCTAAATGAAAAAACTGGAATTTTTTTTTTGTGTTTCGGTTAAGCAGATAACAATAAAACCAAAGCTGCAATCTTCAGGCAAACTTTCCTGCAGCAATACAGCAGCAATCATTCTTCTGTGTTGCATTAATATCCCCAAAATCGTATAATAGGACATTGCATCATAAATAGTTACCTGACAATAGTGTATTTTTCTCCCATGCTCACATTATCATACACTGGCTGATGCTTTTTCATGTCTTACAGACATAGAACATTTAAATATTTAAACCATATTAACCATAGCTATTTATCTAGTTGTTTAAAACAGAAGGAAAGGGTTTTCTATTCTAGTTTTGTAGAAAGGTTTTATGTTTTAAATCCCTCAAGAAATACTTTGTAGCCTCAAAGTGCTTCCACTGATTTCGATGGTTTTAGGGATCAGAATTTATATTATGAAGTTATATTTGCAGATAACTGGAAAAGTAAATGAATGAATGAGGTGTGAAAGCAGGTCAGGGGTCTGATGCCTGGGAAAAAGCAGCATTGTTTTTATGTCTCCTTTACAAATGATCTATTGGTGGGTATTATGCTCTGTGACTCAGTGGCAGACTTGCAGATAGATAAGTATTTGGTTTTTTCTAAACAGTTTCAGTGGATTGCAATGTCTACTTTAAATGAGCATATACTAGAGCTCTCTGGTCCAAATCTGCTTCCTGATGTTGGACTTGCGAAACGAGGGTAGAATCGCAGCTTTATGAGAGGCAGTGCCCTTCCTGACACTGCAAAAAGTTACTGTCGTGTGTACAGATTCTTGAGTATGTTTAAAAAAAAAAGCTGTTAAAGCTGATTTGCATGGACGATGTATATTAATTCATTGCTATGCCTTATGCCTTCTCAAGGGATAATTACTTAGTCTGGTTGTCTGCTGCATCAGATGTGCTCAGCATGAAAGGAAAGAAGTGTGAGGTAATTGTCTCTCTGGTACTGGTCATGACTTCCCAGTTCTCAAGCTGATTCCCTTATGTCTGAGCAACATGAACTGCTGTGGTTGTAATGTCTTCTGGCTATAAATGACTGCATATGAATTGCCCACCTTCCTCAACATATCTTCGTGCAAGTGATAGGGCAGGGAATGGCCTGGCTTATTTGATTGCCCAGGCTGGAAGGCAACATCAGTTTCTCCTACATAGGATTTTCAGATTAATTTCTTGGAGCTCTTATAGTGAAACTGGCTGGCTTGGTGGTTCCTCACCTGAAACTACCATGGTTTAACTAACAAGTACAATCCTTAGTAGAAGTGCTCATGTGGAACTACCTCAAACACCTGCTTGACTAAGAATTAGCTTTCACACCAGCCTCTCCAGAACAGGACTTTTTATTAGTTTTCCACAGTCTAGCCTCAAATAGCTTTGTTTTCTAGCTAAATAATTGACTAGGTTTAATTATAGCACAGGAAAGTTAGGAGACTTGAGGAACCTATGGAATAGGGTGTGGCATTTATGGGACTTACTTTGGAATGACTAGGATGGCAGCAGTCCCTATTTCCTAGACAATTAAAAAAATATCTTTTTGAGTTTTGGAAATGTTGGAGTTGAGGAAATTATTCAAATAAGTTATGGAAACCATTGCAACTTGGAAACGATGTAGGAAACATTGTTTTTTCAAAGGTGCTTTAATATCTTTGCAATTGCCTTCTAGCAAATTTATGTACTTGCTTCATTTATGAAAATTAAGTTCCTGTTATACTTAGGGTAAGATAATATCCCTAATATCAACAGGAATCCTGGGGGAAAATTTTATTACCAGCATTTGCCTTGGGTAATATCTTATTCCACATAATGATGAAATAGGTCTTTTTGTATTCTCTGGGGTAATTCAGAAACATCTGCTTCACATTAGCTCCTCAAAGTACTTTGTTTAAAAGAAACATATTAAAGAAACCTTTCACAGCTCTTAATAGAGCAACTGCCTCATATTTAGTCTCAGGCTAAGTGCTTTCCAGTATGAATGATGGCTGTAGCAGCAAGGACAATTAGAACACCATCCTGTAATAAAACAGCACCCAGTCCTATTTGCAGAGTATTAATGGTCTGCTTTCCCAGCACGTTACGATCAAGATAATGCAAAATGAGCTTGCTACTAAGAGTTCCTTGCATTTTATAATATTTTATTACATCTCCTAGTCTTTTTGCAGCAACTGCCATTGGTGAAAGAATTGGAGAGGCCATTGGTGGCAGAAATTTTGCAAAGGGGTATGATGATCCCCATATCTTCGAGATTCTTGATTCCTGAGTTATTAATAATTTTATTATTACATCAGTGTTGCTGTTATCTTGCTTTCTTTGTTTTTTAGTCAGAACACTTTCTTCAAAAAGAAAGCCTCTGAATTTTTATTCATTGATTTTCATGGTTCAATCTGAAACTATCTTCAGAAGATGACAGAGAGCTATTTTTAGTAAGCCTCCTGTCTGGTCTTATGCCATTGTCACAGTTTCATTAGTATTCAGTCCTGTTTTTCTATCTTACATCTGTCCTATATTTCTTGTTTCCAGGTAGAACTAAATTTATAGCTGCCCTTTTACCCTATTATCCCAGACTCAATTTCTTCACTGCAAAATTCTCTCAGTATTATGATAGGAGTGAGGCTCTGCCCCACACAACTGCCCCAGCTGCCCGTCGTTCCTTGGGGGTGCAAAGCCTGTGCAGGCTCATGCTTCAACAATTCAATTTCTTTTTAGTGACCAATAATAACCACTGAAGTTAAGAAATTAGAAATTAGGGTTAGAAATTAAGATAGCATTGTAGATAACGACACTTTCCTAGAGGAGTGTCAGACAGGTTTTCTATCTATACATTGTTAACCTTTCCAGACTGAGAAAGTTTTGGTGTTTTTTTTGTTATAACAAGAAAATAAACAAAAATGTATGATAAGTGACAGCCTTTTAAAAGTATCTAGGCAACTAAAAATGCAGCCACTCAGGAGGACTTTCAGAATTGTTGAAGTACTCAGGATAAGTCCTATATGTCCTGTAGACAAATATAGCTATTTCCATAGACAATTTAGGACTGTTTAGTGTTATTAAACACTAGTTTGGGTCTTTACAATACTAAAAATTTATATTCTGCTGCTGTATGTGGGGAATGGGGAATGTGTCTAGCTGTCCTTCAGCTAACATATCTGTGAATGGATGTTTCAGCTGTGTCTTGCTGAGAGGTCCATGACTACAAGGAAGGTAGCGTATCAAAATGTGGCTCAGATTTTAAAAAACATGGCGAACAATTCTGTATGAGTGGGTTGTTACATCTTGGACTGTGGTTTCCACATGTGTGATGGAGTCTTTGAAAATGAGACTTCTTTCAGATGATGAATGCTGTGCATTCAGTATCATTAATGCCTTTTGGAATGGTCAAAGGTAATATTCAAACAAAGTTTTCTTCTTGAATTTATCATTTCCAAATGCTTCACGAACCCACAACTACTAGTGTGCCCGTTAGGACACTTTAACAGTGATTCTGCAAGCAAATAGGATTCGAGAGAGCATGACACTTAAACATCATATCCACGCGGATACTACAGCAAATTCTTCAGGAGCAGATTTACTTGCGCTGTTTTGCTCTCCTGTGTCCTTTTTTGCAAGTGCAGTACTATGTGTAACATACTGATGTATATGAGAGCATAGTTTATAACTTACAGTGAAACTGATGCATGTGATTGAACTTTTAAAAGTCAGTACGATCCTTGAAATAACCATTTCGTTTTCTATTCCTAGAAATGCTTACCATGCAAATGCACAAAACTAGTGGTTTTGTGTGGGTATATGTAAAATACTGAAATTTCATGAAAGTATGTATTCCTATGTATAAGGAAGTGAGCAGATAGTTCAGCTATATAATTATTACTTTTTGCCACCCCTCTTGGAATGAAAGTTAAAGCAACAAAGGAGTGAAGCTATATTTTTATAATCTAAAGCAGATTTTTTGTCTGCTTTATTTTCATCTGACTGATAATGCTGATAGGGCAAAATGGTGTCACAGCTGACTGTCGGTAATGAAATTTGGAATGTTTATTGTATATCCAAAAGGCAGCTAATTTTTTGTGTATGTGCCAATATTTTTATGATGACTGGCCCAACTTTCCTGAATTTTAGTATGCTTCTGTTTCATGGATGCTCCAATGGAATTGGTGGAAGTCTTTTGATTCACCTTAGTGTGCTTTCTTTCAATAGGTAAGCACACGTGTGGCATAAAGAAACACTTACGTAGCTATGATGTGGTGCATTTTGTGATAATAGTTACAGTTTCCAAGAAAATGTTGCTTGTTTGCTTTAGTAGCATAATTACAAGGGAATTAATGTTGTCATTGCTGTTGTGGTACGGGCAGGCAGTTTCTATGTTTTGTTTTGGGGTGGTTTTTTTTGTTGTTGGGTTTTTTTTCTTTTTTTTTTTCTTTTTTTTTAATTTTCTTTCCAGATGTGCATGTTTCAGTCTCATAGCATTTTGGTGATGAAATTTATAGATTATTTTGTATTTGTAAAGTCACACTTCAGTATAACTTTGCTTTAAAATAAATATTTTGAGAGTAAATCTTAGATCTTCACACTCTAAATGCAGAATTTGTCATTTTATGGAGTTTAATGTAAGTCCTACGAATAATTTTCATAGAGGGTATTTTAGAAGTCTTGGCTCTCTTATGTGAATTGGGTTGCAGTTTGATTGTTTGACCATTTTGAAGTCAGTAAAGATTTGACTTTTTCAATTTTACTACATCTACAGTGATTTGTGTTAACTTACTTCCTATTTGTTTCGCATCCTACTGCAGAACCTACTGACTCCTCAGTCTTATAAATCACAGAAAGGGGACGTATAAAGCAAAACAATGCATCGATCTTTGACTCTCTTGTTTGTCTCTGATATCTGTCATTTTAATAAGAGAACAATGGAAGATAGGACATTATTGTATGTTTGTAATTTCTTTTCGGAACTTTAGAATGTTAACAATGTTAAAGATCAATATATTTGATCCATAGTACTTATATAAACTCATCACACTAAGAGCTGGCTTCTCTAATGCTGTTTCATGAGTCTTCACAGCACACATCGGATACACGAATGGACTTGGAGATTTGTGGGGTCTGAAATACCAAGTGAGACAGGACGTAGCTTTGTATACAGTTCTAGTTGTTTTTAACCACTTGCAATAAGTGGCAAAATGTGTGCATAGCTCCCAAATCAGTTGTGTATTTTCTGTTTCTACAAACTAATCTGTAGCTAGTAGCAGGATCACAGAGCCATGAGTGTTCATTCTAGTTAAATCTCTCTAAATTTTGAGGTTTGCTCAAATGGAAAATGAATGATTGGTCTGGAAGCAAAGCAAAATGCACTCCTTTTGAGAAGCTGAAATGATTTCAGCTTCACCAGAAAATACGCTGATTTTTTTCAAACTCATCTTAAAATGCAGAAAGCACAGCCCTACCTTATTGCATTTCTTTTACTTTTCTGAAATGAATTTGATTGCACTTTTACATGTAAGCAGCAGATAAACAGCTCGGACTGTAAAATGAAAACTATTAGCATTAATGTTTTACTCCAGAGCTCAGGCATTGATACTTAACTTATGACTGAGAAATGAATAACCTGTAGTTTACACCTCTGAATTGCTAAATCTTTAATGCAACCATGGGCTGGCTCAGCAATACTTAAAACCTTCAGCTTCAGCTCTTGTGGTATGCTGAAGTGCCATTAAGTCATGGACTATTTGTCATGCGCTGTTTCAAGATCTCCTGGAGACAAAGCAGTGAATTTAATAGTAAAGCAAAGGAAATTTTTGTCTATCACTGATTTGTAGCCCATTAGTGAGTCCTATAAATTTGGAAAAGTGTGGCCCAGAGAAGATTGGGAAGTTAAAGTTTAAATGAAAAAAAATAAGTGTTTTAAAATAAATGGATTAATATTTGGTAGTATTGTGTGTGTATTAAAAAGAACTTTTAACATAAAAAGAAAGAAATGTTTTCTCTAAATCTGGTGGCATAGGAACTCTGAAGGAAGCATAAATGAAGTTGTTGCTTTGCATGCATGGGTAGTAGCCCCCTGGAAAAGGTAAAATGTAAGTTTGTGAAATTACAAAATACTTGTTGGAGACCATGGTCTCAGTGCTGTCAGCTGGTACTGGAGCGTTGAACCATGCCCATTTCGCCCTTTTATATGGTTTTCTTACTCCCAAGAGATCGTACTTAGCTCTGGGAAAATTTGTACCGGCAGCTGCAGCCTTTCTTGATAGGTGCAATTATATGTTGCTGCAGTATAAAGCTATGGTAAATTAGTCACTAAAGGCAATTAAAACTAGCACTCATACAGCGATGGTCCAGTTGAAAAGGAAGACAGATTACTGTAATTCCCAATGTGACCTGGATTCAGAGCAAGCATAGGATACAGGGATGAGATGACAAACATCCAATGTACGAGGCAAAACTTTCTTCCTCAAGGAAAGCTTTCTTCCTGACTCCTTGATCTCAAGTCTGAATTTTTAAGATGTGATTTATAAAAGAATGTTACTGAAAAAATATGAAATTGACAAAGAAGGGAAATCATTAGTGCTAAAGTGTTCGTTTAGGGGGTTGCTATAAATCTTGGGGGCTTTTTTGGTATTGTGAAATAATATCTGCCGAGTGGAGCTGGTTTATTCAAAATAACCACTGGGAAGCCAAATCCTTGGCATTCATTTACATCTTAGTTCAGATATAAATTTCCTGGTCATCTTAACCACTCTGCCTCAAACCCAGACCTTCTTGAAACATGCTGCTGAGCTTTTCCTGTTACGGAGATCTCTGTTGTGCATATTTTGTGTATTGCCCTCAGGTAGATAAGTAAAATAGAACAATAGGATTAATGGTTATCTGTTTGAAGGTGCCACTTAACAAGATAAAGTAGAAATACAAGCTGCTGAAACCCTGGGCTCAAGTGAGCCTGATTAACAGGCAACTGTGTTTACTTCAGTAGAGACTATCTCGGATGAGACAGTACGCTGCTGTTTCCCAAGTGGGATATTCCCTGGAATATTGCTTGCTTCATCACAGATTTTCCTGAAGGTAGCAGATGGCTTTTTTATTGTTTTTACAGTATTTACCTGATGTGGCTGTGGACCATGGTGTCCTGGCATTTGAAGATTTGTCCTAGTACTTCCAGCTTGCTTCTTTCTGTAGCGCATGCTGTCACTGAAATGTATTGGTCAATTAAGGCTCAGCTGTAAGAGGAGTGGAGAAGCTACTGTCAGCTCAGAAACTGTGAAATGAGGTGCACTTGGATCCACTGCAGTGGCTTCAGTGTATTAATATTGCAAATAAAACACAACTAAGCCAACACAATTAAACAAGCAGTAACCCCTGGAAACTCAGCTTCCCCTTTACGCTGACAGGAGATAGACTTCCGCGAGCGTGTGAGCCCGGGATAGCGCAGTGGTACAGCCAGCAGAAGAGGTGTGCTGAATGGTGAGGTCAAATGGAGTCACCCCTTTCCAGAGAGTCCCCAGCAGTTTGTAGTGTTCTCCTTCCTCACCCCTGCTACAGAGGTGATGAAGAAAAGCTTCACCTGAGTAGGAAAAGTCTTTGTTAACTAGTTTTGATCCAAGGTGAATTCTTTGCTACAGTCATGTTGGCAACAGCCTGAACTTGTGGCAGAAACTTGGTTGTACTCCAAGTTACAGGGGCCTGTTTTCATAGCACACCAGTCCACATTTTTTTCTGGAAAACAGAGCAATTCTCACTAGATGAACATCTATGAAAGTGTGGAATGTATTTTAGCAACCGATCTGTGCATCTCATGATAGCATACACTTTCATAGACTCACAGAGGAAGCAGAACTAGTGAGAATCTTCTGTTCTTATCAGTGGACAGAAGTTAATTCACTACCTAAGCCAACAAATACATAGTTTTTATTTATGCTTAAGTGTTACTCTGTTTTCTTATGGACAACAAAATAAATGACTTATTCACTCAGCTGAACCCTTTTCCATCAGTGTTCAGTAGACACACAAAATAAATTAGGTTTCTAACCTAGATGCTGTATTGATGGATTCTATTTGATGAGTTCAAGTTGCGCATCTTCCTTATTTTTGACACGAGAATACATTGCCGTAAAATATTGGTAGTATGAAATTTTGTAATGAAGTCTTTTCACTGGTCATGTACTGGAACACAGATTTATAGAGGGGACTTTTGTTGGACAGAAGTGCTGAACACACCATAACCAATATCTTTTCTGGCCAGAAATTATCTGTTGCTGACTAAAAGTAACAGCATACAGAAGTGTGGTAATACATTTTTTAGGCCATTTGTGTATTGGCCAGAATGTTGCCTTGATGTCTGCCTGAAAAAACAAGGAGGTAAGCTGACCTTAATTGCAGCATCTTTTTATAACAATAATAGCAATATAACATTATCGGAGAAATTAAATGCTATCATATTTTAAAAGTGCAGATATGTATTTGAAGACCCATTTCCAGTCTTAACATTTGTTAATTGCTGCTGAGGCTGCAGTCTCTGGTCAGTGCTAACTTTAAAGTAAAAAGCACCCAGGTTGTACAGTGATTCACACTTTTTGTTCTCTATCGCCAAATACTTCTTGAGAGTGTCTATCTCTGGATTTCTTTATTTAACTAGACTCAAAAAGCAGAATAATACTTATTGTGGGCAGCACAGTAGGCTGGTGAGAAGTTCAGGAAACCTTCCAGGCTGTGAAGAGACAGTACTTCAGGCTTGAGTTTTAAATTAAGATCTAACCAACAGGTTGTGATTTTTTTACAGGTGATATGTTTGTAACTGGGGTTAAGTGAATCTCTGATTTAAAAAAAAAAAAGAAAAGAAAAAGAAAGTATAGAGGGTTTGGTTTTTGTTTTTTTTTTTTTTTTTTTTGAATGACTGATAGATCATTAGAGCACTATGGGGTCGTATATTGGATTATTGCTACCAATTCTGTGTTAGCATGTTGTATTGCTTTCAGTTCAGGCAGTCATAGGAAAATAATAGCTGTTGCCCTTTTAATGCAAAAGATCACAAGGAGCTGGTTATTTGGATGAAGAGCCTGTCTGAATAGAGGCAAATAATATTGGTCACTCCTTGTTGGGAGACATCAACAGCTATTAACGCAATTAGGATCTTGGATGTCAGTTCTTTGTGGATGCTGTTGGTCCTACTGGTTTGTCAGCCGTGTTATTGGTGACAGCCTTCTGTGAGCTCATCGCTAAGATGAGTTAGTGTGTAAGGAAAAATCTAAATGGGAAACAGGATTTCAGAGCAGCGGGGGGGTGTTCAGACTTCAGTATGAAGTCAAGCTTGAGATTTTAGGTGCTCTGGAATGCAAAGCAAAATTCTTCCAGAATATGATTATTTCAAAAACCTGAATTTTATAAACCACTATTAAACTACTGTTAGGCAGCAATATATGCAAACCCTGCAAATTGGATAATAAATTTTTCATGTTACCTTTTTGAAATGCCGCATTGATTTATGTGGTTCAAGTGCAAGACCTCCATTTCATATCCACCCAACATGTTGAAATAGAACTCTGGTGTTCATGTGTAATTCAAATATTTGGGACATGGAATGGCCTCTTGAGAGCTGTGAAAGGTAGCAGTGAGTAAAACTGTTGCAAAAACTTAAGAATAATGAATATCAATACGACAAAAAGTTACACGACAAGGACAAAGTAACTTTTGAAAGCTTGAAATGCAATCTTAGGAATAAGCTGGAAGGCTTAAATTTAGAAATGGGGCCACGTAAGTTGGTACACGGTGGTCTTTGAGAACTTCTGTAACTTTGTAGGCATACAAACCTTGGCTTAGGGTTTGCCAGATCAGAATGAGGCAGAAATAACTCAGCCTGTGTTCATTCCAAAGAATGTGATGAAAAGATGGCTGTGTCACACACAATCCCTGGATCACAGACATCAGGGAGTAGATGTGATAACTTCAGGTAAGGCATGAGGTGTGTGGAGACTTGCATAGCTTGTAGTTGCCTACATCTGCATGTCCCACAAATTTGAGGGACAGCTTTTTGTGCAGTACTTCCAGAGGGTCTAGTAAGTTCTCAGTAACAACATACTGTATTTCTTTGACACAAATGGAGTGTACATTTCTCTACTGTATTTTTGAGCATTGGGAGAAGCAACAAAGCTGTCATGATCAATCTTTTAAAAAAAAAAAAAAAGTCTAAGAACCATAGACCATGGATTTTTACATAGCAACATGAGTCCATATTGCTAAATGAGATTTAAAAAAAACCTGTTTAAAACAGCGGAGTGTATTATCAGGAATTAAATGCTTTGCAATCACAGCAGCCAGAATAAAGCTGTTTATAGTATGTATGTGTGTGCTGATAGAGGACTCTGTTCAGAGGTTATACTGGTGAAAAATTATTTTTTCAGGTAGGAACATGCAAGCCTTCTCCAAACATAAGCACCCTGTGGTGAGATAGACAGATTTTTAAAAAAATCCTGTTTGGCTCATGGTAGTAATTACACACCCTGCCCTGGAGCACTCTGGGACCATGACCCTGTCACACTAGACACCACCACTGGAATTGTTAACTACACCTTAGTGGCTGTGCAAGATGGGGATTGCAGAGCTCCAGGGAGAAAGTCCCTACTCAGGTCTAAATAAAACCTGTTCTCCTTTCTGGTAATCACACGCAGCTCCATTCAGTTAGACTCTAAACTGGAATTTGCCTGGGTAACCTGTGATGAGGTTGTTCTGCAGAGTGCTCATTAGGGGAAATGTTGGTAATATGATGTGAGACTCTGCTGTGGCAGCTGTGTAGGATGATTCTTATTCCAGATACTGGTTTCAGCTTATAAATTGCTAACACATCTTAATCTAACATTTTCAAGCTACATTTACAGTTTTAAATATCGTAACATTTGACAACATTAAAATATTTCTTCCTGTCTCACTGAATGTTTGAGAACTGCTTACAAATGCAAACAGATTCAGCAGAAGCATGAAGAACAGTGTGCCCCAGGATATTGTGCTATGCAGTGGTTGTGGCACTTCATACATGTGCAGATTTAAATTTTTGGAGCGAATGTGGAACATGTGAGGGAAAGCTGAATGCAAGTGCTGCATCTTGGCTATCAGAAATGCAGGCTGAGCAAAACTGACTTCCAATTCTGTAAATTCAATACTTTTCCTGTACTTTACTTTGAGTTCCTTTCGCATATCTCAGGACATGTTAAACCTCTATTTTATTTTTCTGATATTCTGCTATCATGCTGCTTACTGTCCAGCTATGTAGAAAATTCATCTTTTAACATGGTCTAAGTCCTTCAAAATTCTGTGGGTGTTTTTGTTTTTGTTTTTTTTTTTCCTAGTAAATTTACTATTTTTCAGAAATGTTTTTGCCCAACTTGAGCCATAATGGCACATTTGGAAATGAGAAATTTAGAAAAACTACTGTCTTCTGAGTTGTAGTTACCTTGTCTTGCTTATGGTAATTAATGCTTGAAATGACATGTTGACATCCCTGTGGGGGAGCAGTGTCTTTCAGATCAGAATCACTGGCACATCCTGGTACCAGACTGTCTTTGAAGCAGGGGAGAACTTGGCTGTAGTATCTAGCATACCTCAACTGTATATGTTTTTGTTGTCAATAAAATCTGTTAAATCTAAACAAAACTCTGTCATTGAAATGTCACCAAAGATCAAAAAACATAGGCGGGACTGTGAGAGGAGCCTTGCTTATTTTGATGTCATGGGCAGTCTTTATCCTTTTTACCACCTTGGAATTTTATTTATCTTTTGCTCCCTACCCACAATGTTGATCTTAACAATGAAACCCTTGAGGCTGTTCAAACTTAAAGCACGTTGGTTATCTTTTCTCAATCCCCCTTAAAAATTCAATGAACAGAGAAGAACCCTGAAGGAAGTTTGTTCATGAACACAGTTCTTCAGAGTATATGTTTGCTGTAAATTATGTCACATCATAAAAATTCTCCTCAGCTGCTGGTCTTGCTGTTGAACCAGGGATAGGTAAAACTTGATGAACTAGCTAGATCCTCTTCTTTCATATCTCTGACATATCCAGGCCAAGTTGCCCTGCAGAACAGACTGTTTTCAACTGTTTCCTCATCCAGTGTGAGAGCTGAGGTGTCTAAAATGATTTTAAAGGGACATTCATTTTCTTTGTAGAATCCAACGTACCACCTAGAACTTATTTCTCATCTGACAAAACGTTTGATGCCATCTTGGTGTCTCTTAGGAAAGAGAAGGGTAAAATTATATGGTGTGATGTATGATCCTTAGCACTATCACAGCTGGTTATTAAAAATGTTGAAAAATATGAAGAGCTAAATCAATTTTTGGAGTTGCCTAAGGAATTAATGGCTGATAAATTAAACTACCAGAGGAAGCAATACCTAATTATGGAATCTTAAAGTATAATAGCTCTTAAAAGTTAACTTCTCTTATTATTCTCAAACTTGGTGCTAGAATCAGTTAATATTCTCAATGGAATCAGCTGAGAAAGGAGCAAGAACCCTCATTTTAAAATGCATAAGCAAAGTCTTAGCAGTATATGAGAAGATGGTGATGACTTTTCAGCTAATTATAACTTACACTTATTTTACTTATTTTCCTTGTATTTGCAAATGTTTTACAGATAGGCAATAGTGAAAAGATTGTTTTTTTTTTTTTTTTTCAGACTAGCCAGAAATATAGTCTTGCTGTCCTCTTGTTTGGGAAAGAACCTCCAGTACTTCATTATGCTCCTTCCCTGAATTTATCTGGGATGCCATCTATTTTTAAGAAGAAAAACCCCATCATCTGCTGTTGTCTTGCTGCTTGGTCAGTCTCTGGAACACGTTACGTACTATGTCTTCTTGACTGTCTTCTGCCTTTGTTGCTATATAAAATTATTTTGCTGTCACTTCAGCTGTGTGTATCATAAATGAAATGTCTAATTAAAAAAAAAAACCCTCTCAAACTATTCTGCCCATAACACTTCTTCCAATTATTTTTCTTATGTACCATCTTGTTTTTCTAGATGGGATGCTGTCATTTTCATAGTCCTCTTTCTCTGCCTTATCACTTTCACTTTTCCTCCATAGATAGAAAAATCTTGATCCAGCGCTGGCTTTAAGATTTTTCTCTTTTTCTGCCTTTGTGAAATTAATTACAAGCTTTTAGTGGCTTCCTGCTACCACAGTTATTGTATTCTTTTGTACAACTTTACATGTTTTGGTTTTACTAAGCTTATACCCAGAGTTATTCCATTCAAGATGACAGTCATGCCAGTCTGGCCGAGGTGGTTCTGCGCTGACACAAGTTCATACCATTAACAAAGCAGTGCTTCGGGGTCTGCATCCTTGTAGTAGGGCATGCGTATCACAGTGCTTTACTTAACAAGGAGATAACAGCAACTGATTGGCCATTTATTTTATCACTCTGCTTTTAAATCATGCCGAAAATATTGAAAAACTGTTTAAAAAGTTCACATTTCTGTGACTTAGAGAAAGGTTGGTGGTAATCAGCGTCTGTTAGTGATGGTGTATTTGTAGTAGCAGTATAACCTGCATCTGTAACTAGCACAAAAAGCAAAGTTTCAGCCATGCCATATGCATGCAGAGGTAAGCATTCAAATTTTGTAGACAGTTGGTGCAAATGACTGATGCATTTCTGGACAAAGAAAAGAATTCTCACAAAGGCATTGAATTATATTTCATCTTAAAGAAACCTGTAGAGACTTTTGCTAAAACTATTCCAGCATTTTTTACTGTAGTATGTCATGCACTTAACCAAAAGAAAATATGAACAGACTATTTAGTTTAAAGAAGAACATAAATTTGATTGGTCCAGAAGGACTGAAGACTTCCTCTTGATGTTGTTATTCCATGGTATTCATGAAAGGATCCCTCCAAGAAAGAGGGATCTTCATTCTAGGAAGAAAGAGCCGTATAAATCTTATAGAAGAAAACATAACAGCCAGCAAAATTCAAACAGGGTAACAAGATAGAAAAAAGAGGAAATGATTAGCACTGAATTCTCCATTCCACTCATCTGATGCAAGGGCATGCTCAAGTCAGACAGGAATTAGGTGAAGAAGATCCTATGGTCTTTGTTATGCTAGCCTTGTCTTATCAAACTATCTTCATATGAATATTTCCAGGCACCTCTTCAGTTTTGTTTAAAATTCCTCTGCTCCTACAGTTAGGTTAACCATTCTGCATTCTGTTTCACCACTAAAATATATTTTAAAATATTTTTTTTAATACATCCAGTCCCTTCTGTTTAATAGTAACTTGTTTGTATCTTTTTAATATAATAGACTTTTGTCAAGTTCTTTATGGATTCTCATGGATTCATATGAATAATATTTAAATCCCGTGCAATAATAAATCTAGCTGAAGTATTTCTAATTCAACGTGCATTTATCAAATTGAGTTAAATTTGTTTGTCAATGCAGCATATTCAGTTCTATCAAAATTTTTTTCACAGTCCTCTTTTTGAATCTGAATAACCAAAGCTTACCTGCAAAACTGCCTTGAAAATGAACCTACTGTGCAAATTCTTATCTTACTGGTTCTTTCTCTGGTAGATAACAAGTATAACAAAAGATCTAAACCTGAATCCTGAACAGCCCTCTCAACCTTTGTTTTATAACACACCTTCCTGGGTTGGTTTTAATACATAGCAACAGAGAGAACAGAAGAGCGTGTGAGGTTTGCTCCTTCTGTGATCGAAGTCTTGTGATGGCTGGAGTGTCTGTCCTGTATAAAGGACATGTCCTTTCCTGCAATGCAAAGGAAATTCTAATCCAAAAATCTTCAAATTGCATTAAGCAAAACATGTATTGTTATGTTCTAAATTGGGACACATACTAAGTTCTTTTGATTCTAATTCTTAGTCCTTCTTAAAATTCCTGCCTAAGTTAAGAACTGATAATATGGTTGCTAATACTGATTTGGAAAGAAGGTACAAAAACTAAGTGGAATAGAAATGCAATTCCAGGTTTCAGGAGCTCTTTTGCAGCTGAAATGTGCATTTCATAATATTTAACTTTCAGTATCAAGAGATTGGTACTAAAAACCCCTTGCCAGTTCTTCATATTTTTGCTTATTATTTAAAAGGTGAATTGACAAAGTGAGGAATCTTGACATGCATCTTCAGAAGCTAAAGAGAATTATTTTCTAAAACCAAAATAAGCTTCCTTGGTTTTAGCCTTTGGAGATCTGCTTTTAAATGTCATTTCTTGATGTCAGTATGCTAGAAAGCGCATGCAATCGTCAGATAATACAAAAATAGAAGAATATTGAGGGTAAGTGAGGAGTATCTTGCATTTACAGGGTCAGCTTGAGATACAATTTTGTTGGTTTTTTTAATTAATATTTTTAAATTAAGTTCATTCTATATTTTCTCATAAAAATAAGTGAAATTTTAATATGTTCTGCCTCATCTTCCTGCTGATAGTGTGATGTGAAATTAGTGTTTAGTATTTAGGAATTTTTTACTTGTCATCTTGGTAGTTAAGGATGATTTAATAAGCTAGCTTAACTCAATGCGTAGCTTTTCTGTATTCGTGAAGCTCCTTATTAAACTGAAATAATTTGAGGTTCAACTAATCCTTCAAAGAAAGTCAGTCAGTCTTGCAGAAGATTATAGGGAAGATTTGATCCACAATCTGTTGAAGTAAATTGGAAGAAACACAGCTAATTGGGCTGTGCTTTGGCTCAAACACTGGAGGAGTTTGCTGAAGAACTCCTGCTCACTGTACCATCTTCTCCATTTTCTCATCAGGATAAAGCATACACTGCAAAGGTGTCAACCTTCAAGCACTGATTAGGCAATTAGTCCTATTGAGTTAGTTCACAGCAGCCTCTTCCTTCTTGGGGAGTTCCTTGTAGACAGGTATCAAATTCTGTTCTCACTTCTGCTGCAGAACAGGCCAATCACAGGAGTTGCACCAAATGTAGACAGCTCATAGTAAAATAAAGTAAATACTTGACATATAGTTAACAAGAATAATATATATAAATCACATTTAAAAATAATATCGGGTAAGGAAAACATCTGCTTGGTTTTATTATCTTCAGTCTTCTTAAACAAAAATTCTACATCCTTAATCCAACTACCTATAACTATATACTTGATTATTAGACTTAGTTCTATTTTTCTTCTCTCCTGCTCTTAAAATTATTGTAGAATTCAACAAACCATCAACAGCTCAGTTAACTGAGATCAGCTCATTCTCAGGTAAATTAGATTTTGTTGAAGAATAAGAGATGATAAAGATGATGATGTATATGTGACTATTCAATAGAGTTGCAAAGTCTTGTTTCATCTGGGAGATGATAGAATTTCAAACAAGTATTGGGAATGACAGCAGTAGGCTTTCTCTTGCTTGCTAAGTCTGGGCAAATGCAGTGGAATGACAATCCAATTTGCACCCACTTACTTTGAATTCCACCCTCCATGCCCCCCTTGCCCTGCTGCACTGCTTTCTTTGTCCCTCGTGGTTTTGCTTTTTGTTTTTTCAGTTGCGTCATTCCATTCAGACCAGTTGGTCCTTGGCAGTAGCGTGATGAGCATCCTGGAAAGCTTGCCTCTGCGTATGCCAGGAGAAACGTGCGGGCTAACAGCACTGGTAGCCCTGCAGCGGCTTCTGGAGACAAGTGGGACCATCAGTTTCAACATACTAAGAACTGAAATTTGTTATTCTTTCTCATTTCTAAGTGTTTATTTTTAATATTTTTTTTTACTAGAATCTCAGAATTTGCAGGATTTCTTAAGATTTCTAAAGCCTTGTTTCCTAACCATTTCAAGTAAGTCGGTGCCTGTTTAGAACTATGGTTAGGATAAGGCTTTGTGCTATCTGGATTCATTTGAAATCCAATTGATTTAATTCTGTCACCTCTATTGCTCACCACAGTTGTCCCCATCCTCCCCTACCAAAAGTGCCTAAGCATGTGTTGCAAAAATTTGACAAAATACCCTGCTTTGAAGAGTCAGTGAACAACTGTGCTGGAAGACCAAGTCAGATCCTACTTAACAATTTTTTAAAATTTTTTTTTTAAATTTCAACTCCTTGTTTTGAGTATTTCCACCACTGGGCAGCTTTTATGTGCCAAAATCCACAGTGACAGTTCTGCAAGGTAAGCAGGTATTGAAAAAAAATGATAAGCTGCTGAAGCATGTTTTACAATGATTATTTTATTTATAGTTTTTGGGGTTTTGCTAAAGAACCTGCTGGTTAGAATCTTACTGTAGGAAAAAGTGTCACATGAAATTTTCCCACCAAAATTTCTTTTCTGAGTGTTTGTGAAGCTCTGCAGGCAGCCAGGCTGCGGTGGGGGGGTTACAGCTGAGAAGGCGAGCCAGGGCTGGCAGCCTGCCGGGAGTGCTTGGAAGAGCCTGCGCTAGGGCTGCTCTAATTTAGCAACAGCTTCTTTTCTGTCTTCTTGGAAAAGCTGTCCATGGCTTCACATACATAAAACAGATTAAGGTTTTGTCACCTTTGTATTCAGACTACTTGTCCAACATTATTAACACGTGTAGAATTGATAGCTTGGTCTAATTGCTCCCTGTTCTTTTGTAATATATACACACGCCTGGAAATTTTTCAGTGCTGAATCTGAGCGTATCTGCCTCCAGCTGCCTCCTCTTCAAGCCCTTTACTGTGTCAAGATATCAAATGAATTTCTGCACTTGTGACTAATGCATAAGGTGGAGAAGGTTCCAGTAGTATTTAGAGAAGTAATTAAATCCCTGCATAGGATGTAATTTTTTTGAATACTTGCCATCAAGTCACCTCCTGCTTTGAAACAAACGTGTTCTGTTGTGCGTGATCTGCAGCCGCCTTCGCTAGGGAAGGGCATACATGCCTGACTGCTCTTTAACATTTTGTCTGTGTGTGCCTGGTTCTCCAGAAGATTCTTCTGCTTGAAAGTATGGCAGATCTGCTCAAAGGCAGGAAACTACTCAGAATGATGTTCTACGCTGTAGATAAACCTAATCCAACATATTAAAAAAAAAAAAAATATCTCAAAACCAGATTTAAACTGATTTGTACCATTGTGAGACCAAAATATTTTGCAGTATCTCATTTCTCCTACTTCTCCCATGTCTCTGGGCTGTGCATTACATTGTTTTGTAGTCCTGCCTTCCAGTAGTGATGTTGAGCCACTATTTTCACAGCCGGAGCTGAAACTGGTGTGCTGCTGGTCCCTCGTAGTACTTTATTCATGCAGCATATTTCACATCTTCACCCTTCATCCTGCTGCTTCAGGCCAAAGCAGTTAAAAGCAATCAATAACAGGCACCTGCGAAAACAGGGTAAACACCAAGTGTTTTGCCAGAAATGATGTTCAAATTATGTGTGTTTCTCTATTTGTATTATGTCAGAACCTATTTCAGTGTAGTTCTGTTTAAATGACAGATAAATTAGTTGTGAGGTAGTCTGTAATCCAGTTTTTGTCTCTGGAGAACTTTAATCAAAACTATTTTAAAGACACTATTTAAAGAACTCTAGAATTTTTAACAAACTTTATGCGAATGTAAAAAAAACAAGATTGATGTTCCAACTGTAAGGGAGCAGTATTCTTGTGCAGTGACAGTTACCCAAATGGAGTAATGTAAACTAAGAATATCTTTTTCCCCAATACTTTAATCACAATCTAGTAACTAAAAAAGGAAACATGATATTAATTCAAGAGAATGCTTACTGCTGTCATTTGTAGACTGTTTTGATTTTAAATCCCCAAGAATAATTGAAGTGGAGTTAATTTCTCAGAAAAAGAAAAAAATGCACTTGGTATTTGTACACCTGCATGTTTCTCTGGTTGGAATCACTGTTATCTGTCAGCTGCTTTGGAAAATACACAGGTTTGTCTTAGTGCCTCAGTTAGTGTTAAAATCTAGAATTTTGTTACATGGCAGTAAAAGAATTATCTCTTTAAATTATTGTCACCCCAGAAATCTTTTCTGTTCATGATAATTAAAAAGAAATTTAGGAGTCCTTCGGTTTCTTTGACCCACAAATTCCACTTATGTGCTATTACACTGTGCTACTCATTTGCAGAGGCCGCAATTCAATTTAGCTTTCTATTTAATTGGAGTGCTATTGCTGCGAATCCTCTCAGTGTCCTGGGCAACTTAACAGGAAGACTCATGACATCTTGAAAAAAATTGGTATCAGTCATAAATAAAATAAGAGGTCTGTGAAATCAAAATGTATTTTTTTTTTTTTCTAGATTTTTGTGACTTAATTTAAGAAACAATGGAAATTGCAGATAAACTGATGGCCTGACACAGGTCTTGCTTACCCCTGTCAGACAATCGTTTGCCCTACAGCATTTGTGTTAATTGGTTTGCTGTTTATGTAAAATACCATCATGTGGCACTAAAAAAATAATGTGAGTTTTCTTTTCAGAGGTAACTTGGATATATGCTCATGTGACAAATAATTTAGGAAGAGATGAATGAGAGTGAGATGCTTTTACATGCTGGAAGGGGCCTCATGTCTTCTGTTGATGCTGAAGAGATTAGTAAGTGATGATGATGCCTTTCGCATCCAAGCTCGCAGTAAAGAGATCCCTGTGTTCAAAATGCGTATTTCAGTGATATATTGTCTGCATAATATTTTCACAAATGTTAATGACCACATTACTCATATTTACATTTCTTTTTTTAATTGGACATATGGAGGAAAATGTATTTGGTAATTCTCCTGTGTTAGTTTTCACTTTCAACAACTTATTAACAAGTGCAGTCTTGGTCAGAATGTGTTCAAAGTACCTCGCCTTCCTAAGAGTAATCTGTACAAGAATAACGAAGTGCTTAATTATCATTGCAGTTACAAACTAATTTTCAAATACAAAATATACCTCCCATATAATTACTGAGATCAAACTTTGTTTTAAAACCATTAATCCCATTTAACTGGACACCTTCTAAAAGTAACCTGTGTTTTGGCATTATAGGAGGCAACATGTTCTTGTTTTATTGGCTTTTTAGGTACTCTCCATGAGTATTAGTCTAACCTGAAAATCAGTGTTACTCTTTGAGTTTGTGCAAACATACTCCTTAAGCATGTCTTACAGGAAAACACTGAGAGGAAAAAAAAAAAGGATACAGAATAAAATTATTTAGGATCCACAAAAAATAACTAGCTAATAATAATAGCTATGTACTTTGACTTCTGTTAGGTGAGGATGGTGGTTATTCAAGCTCTTGCTTCAAGTGCCTTAGTGTTTTTGAGCCAAGATCTTTACGTTTCTTCCTATTTACTGTTTGTAGGTATAATTTCTGCTGCAATGATGGTCCAGGTCAAGGAGTAATACTATCAGTAGCCAAAGTAGTAGGCTCTGGGTTCCTGCAGATGCTTTAAACTTATTCTGCAGTGTATTAATGTTTCATTTGTTCTCCCTCATTTATGTGTCTTGAGTCTGTCCTTGGCTTGCTTGCCATTTCTTTTTGACATCTCAGAGGATTTTTTCCACATAGGAGGAATTCTGCATTGAAGATATTATTTCTCTCCTGTTTCTTGTCTTTTCCTTCAAGCAGTTAGTCATCTAAAGGTGACCAGTTCCTCTTTCACTTTGTAAGCTATGGAAAAAAATCATGGCTTTGTAAATACTCTTTGAAATGAGTCAGGAGTAGTTTGATACCAATGGCTGAACTTCATCAGGAAATACTTGTTCATATAACCTTGATATACTGGTGGAATAACATTTGGTTTAGTCTGAAAGAATTTTTTTAAAGCCAAAAAATTTCTGAGGTTAAGAAATTAAATTCTTTGAGCTGATGTGGAATAAGTTAACAAGTCCTCCTGGCTGAATGGCCTTGTCAAGTCGTACATACACCACTTGTACAGATGATCTCTCTTAGTGAATTGGTCTCAGGCTTCAGTAGCATGAGAGCCTCTCAAGTCTCAGAGGAACTGACCTGGCTTCCAGGGCTAGGGCTTTGGGAGTTACAGTATGCTTTACTGGGCTGTGTCTCTTACGTTCACAGGATGATTCTCTAGAGAAAGAATAGCCTGCTTCCTGGTTGCAAGGTCTTTTCTGGCAGCAGCGAAGGCGAGCAGCTCCCCATGGGAAAAGGAACTGGGAGCCAAGCACAGTGAGGGGCTGGTGGAGGCAGTGGCCTTGCCGAAGGGGCAGACACATAGCACCTGAGCGATCAGGGCAGGCCCAGGTTCAGCCAGGGGTCCTGATTGCTAAACAAGTCCCCCGTGACAAGTCAAGTTCACGGTGACAAGGCAAGTCCACGTTGAGTCTGTGCAGTGGATTCTGGACCTACAAGGTACCTGGTGAGGCACAGCCGCAGGAGAGCCCAGGTGGGGCTCAGTGGGACCTCCTCAGGGAAGAAGAGAGCCCCTGTTTGAAGCAGAGCTGTTTAGGGAAAGCCTCCACTGAGGCTCCCCTTCCAACGCTTTCATGATAGCAGTTCTTGTCTGGGAGCTAGCCTCACACACAACCAGCCAAGCTCCTGCAAGGGCAGCATGCTCAGGACCCTGGCTCTTGAGCCTACACAGAGGACATTTTTAGCCTTCTTGGAAGGTCTTGTCTTCTGTCCTGTTAGGTTTCTGTCTGCCAGTGATGACATAGGATTTCATGTGCCCTTTTGAGGTTCCATGTTGTAATCCGCACTGTATCATACTCGGGAGACAAAGTGACTGCATTAGGCATTGGAAGCCTGCTGGGAAGGCAAAAGCAGTGAATTTGAATTAAACTTTGCTGCACTGCACTTCCTAAAACAAATATTTCATTATTTCTTTAAAATGGAGTATTATGAAAATCTACTGTGAAAGCCCTAGTGGTAAGAAAAATGTTTTAAGTACTTAGCGAAGTCAGAATTATGTGCTTAATATGTATGGGTTTTTTTTCTTTAGTTCTTCCTATAATTTGTATTGATGTTATTTTCCTTGGGGATTATACCTCTGCCCACTCTGAGATTAAGTTCTATACCTAAGAACGTGCTAAAAATTAAATTTTTTTCAATAACTGAAATCTGTGCTCTATCTTTTGAAATTTGCAAATAGCAATCCTTTCAATGATGCATATTCATAGAATATTCTATGTGAGAAAGAAATTCTACATCAAGATGAAGAGGAGTTTCTCAACTGTAAATGCAAATTTACTGTTACAAATTCAAATTAAAAGTTTTATCACAATAGTAAAGTGAATGCAAAAGATCAGTGTTGGGAGAGGTCATCCTCCATCTGGTAGTATAATCTAACAAATTTTTGTGGAAGTTACTATAATATAAAGATAGACTTTGTGTTAGAGACAATGTAAGCCTGAACACTGCTTCTGGTGTTGTCAAGTTAAGCGGTTTGGCTCTTTGTTTTGAAGAGTGGCTCTTGGATTTACTAGGAGGAGGAACAGCATCTGTGTTAGGAGTGACTTACTGATTTGTTCGACTAAGGGAGGAGTGAGGTAGCTACTTCAGTGTAGTTATTAATTTCCATGTTCTTTTGCTCCCAAGACTACGGGGAGGAAGGACTTCACTTGTACCACAGAAAAGGGGAAAGAAACAGTATGTGACAAAGATCATGTATGTGTGGGATCCTGGGGAGGAAGTCTTTCTTCTTGCTCCTTCCTTTCTTTAAGAAGAAAGTAGAGAGTTGCAGAAGAACAGGCTCTCTT
>WHYT01000418.1:0-42137 GCA_009806455.1 Tetrax tetrax
GCTCCACCATGGTCATCACCACAGGCTGCAGGGGAATCTTGGCCAGGAGCCACATTACTCCTCCCCCTCCTTCTTCACTGACCTTGGTGTTTGCAGCTGTTTCTCTCACAAGAAAAGTTCATTCTTTACAACGGGCTGGCAGAAGCCTCAAAAAGCCTCTCAGGATCTCTTCACGTTATTCATCCCATCTGATCTCCTCTCCACCTCTTGCAGCCAGACTGGGCTGAGTTGGGCCCAGTCGGCCACCTGGCGAGAGGCCAGAGGGTGAGGCCTGCAAGGCCCCGGAGGCCTGCACCTCCCCCTCTGGGCCTCTGCCCTTGCTCAGCTTCGTCACATCTTCTCTTCTCTTTTTTTTTTCTGTTTTCCCCTTCTTAAATACGTTATCGCAGAGGCGTTATCACGGGACATTCTGCTACCAATCAGCTCAGCCTTGGCCGGCATTGGGTCCGCCCTAGGCCCGGCCGAGTCCACTGAACAAAGGGGAGCAACTTCTAGCAATTTCCTACAGAAGCTGCCACCTTAGGCCCCCCTCACTAAACAAAACCACAACAGATGGCTATGGTGGGAACAGAAGTCCTTTAGCACAGTCCTCTGCCTGTGTAGCAAACATATTTCACAAACATTTCAAAAGCATTTCATTTATTACTTTCAAGACTCTATAAATACTACTGCAGATTTTTCTAATAGATAAACACATAGATCAGTCAGGAATATGAAAATTCGTATATTCATCTGTTCTGAAAAAGTAGTGTTATGAAGCATGGACACCGTATCTATTATTACACCAAATGCTCAGAAAGCTACAGCAAATCAGCCAGAGCTTGTGGCAAGAGACACACTAAAGTGCAGAAGTGTTGCATGCGACGATAAGTTGAATGAAGTGGCCTGTACCCATTCATAACAATACCATTTGTCAGAATCACTTTCAAAGGAAAACGAATAACAGGCAATAAAAAGGAATACTCGTTGTTGTATATTTATTATTTTAATAATTATATAGTGTTAATATAATTATTAATTTATAAATATAGGTATTGTTATAGAAGTTAGAGATATATAGATAATGCAGCTATTATTTATTAGTGATGTGAAGTCTTAGACAGAATGTGCATGGCACTTCTCAGAGAATTGTTAAGTGCACTGCTGGCAGAGGGAGGGACAAGACAGATAAATTCTTGGAGAAGATGAAACACGACCATTGTGCTGTCACCTGGAGATTGTTAACCATGCTGTGCTTGGATCTTCTGATGTAGTAGTATGGCTTTTACAAATATGGTTTACAGACTGACATAAAAGAATAGGCTCGGGCAGGAGGACAAGAGATGATATGGACAGCACCAGAGGAGAAGATCCTGGAAGTAGAGATAATCGTTTTTGTGTAAGATAGGAGTTCAGGGCTAGCTGGTTAGGCAAAGTATGGCATTGGGAAAGGTGTGGAGGTTTTCTATAACTATCTTTAGGCTTGATCTAAATGCACACAGCTTCATATGAGCCTTTTAATAGTAGGGTTTGGATTAAGTGCTGTGTGAGGGAGAATTGGAAACAGGAATAAAAAGCTGTATCTAATTTGCAAAATCTTTGAGTGACAAAGGACGCTAGATTTTTTGAAAAGAATCAGGCAAAGGAAGAGAATGGATTTGTGAGGAAAATAATTAACCATGAATTATAAAATAAGATTATTTATAATTTATAAAATACGTCCTTTTATAATATCTTACATCTACTGAATATTGAAAGCTGATAGCCTTATTTTCCTGCTGCTGCACTGCATATAGACTGATGGCTCTTGTGTTCAGAGATCGTAATTTCACATATCAATAATACCTTAATTCTGGATTGTTTAAAAAAAGAGAACCTTCTTTCCTGTTACATTACTGGTAATGGATAGAATAGTAATTTCAGTTATTTAATCTTTCTCCTTTCATGTTCACAGAAAATACTTATTCTTTTGAGTGCATCTGTCTTGGACTATATAGAGATATTTATTGAGAATAGGACCACAAGTCAATTGGGGGTCAAACAGTGAAATATCTACCCATTTTCACTGGTTTCTAGGAAACTGAAACTTTGCTGAGGAGTACCTTAAGAGCATGTAATAAACCCAAGATTTTTGAGATAAATCAGTATCCAAAACAAGATCTGTCTCTTCCAGGGTGTTTCTTTTGAATATGCCATTTGAAAAATAGTTATATTATAACACAAAAGTAGAAATATGGTGCAGTTACTGAAAGAATAGAGTGTTGTTTTTCCCTGTTTCAGACAAATCCAAGCAATTTCATCCACACTGACAGCACTGTGACAGTCCGTGTGTTTTATTTGCAGAGGTGGAAACTTATTTTTTCATACATTGTCTGGAAAGACAGCAGATGCTAATTTTATCTTTACTGCACCTTACTGATGAAGCATACTTATCTCCCAGAAGCAGAGGTGGGGTTGCTCACTGTTTGTGATGACAGTTGCCTTTTAAAGAAGCAAGGAATGAAGCATCTGAGGAATGCATGTGTCCTGCCAGGAACACAGTGGGAAAAATATCTTCCGTTTGGGATAAGATGTACTTACAGCACAGTAGGAACAGCTGAAATTAACTGTTCATTTGGAGTTTTCATACTGACCTGAATCACTGAAACCAACTTGCATGTGTTCTACAGTTTTACAAAACCTAGCTTTTTCTGCAGAGCAGAAAAAGGAAAGATGTTGCATAGCTATTAACTGGGCTTTTATCGTTTGGTTTTTTTTTTTTTTGCCACGAACAGTAATTGAATATTTCTTTAAAAAAAGGAGGTAATAAATATTTCCAAAGTAGTTTATTGTGCATTTTATTTAAAAGGAAAGGAAAAGAAAAAGAAAAAAGTGATGTAGGTGAGATAGGAAACGAATCAGTGATTTGCAAGATTTAGCTCTTTGCCTTTGTTGCAACCCAGTGAGGAACCGAACTAACGAGCTGGCAGTGGAGCTGTGGTGATCAGCCAACAAGTCCTGAGCAGGGGGTGAAAGAAGAGGAGTGCTATTAGGTGTGAATGGCCACCAATATGTGTTTAAAGACTAGAAGCTCCACCAGAAAATTTTAGGCTGATAAACCATAGGATAGATGTCATGAGTGCATTCATTTGTGTTTGCAAAAAATGAAGTTCTAGAACAACATCAGTCCTACATAACCAAAAGCTCTTGCAGCAATTTCTGATTCCTACTGGTGTTTCTGGTTTCCACCCATTTCCTATGCTTCTTTAAACACGTTAGAAGGTAGAAAAGAAACCAGGTCTGACGATGCTTCTTGTCTGTTTAGATTTGATGTTTTCAGTGGTTTGCAATCTGTTTTTGAGAAGTGTTCCAGTACACATTCTGGCTCATTTGCTGGCTGAGTTCATGCAACATTCATTGTCTTTCTTTGAGGTGGAACTATAAACACATTCTAAACCTTTTCTTACAAGCTCTGCAATTTATAGACTAATACACTGTCAAGCTCTTGTAGTAGGAAACAGCATGCTTCTAACTTTTGGTGTTACAAGTAGAGGGTTTACTTATCCAGCCTCTAGAAATAACGATGGTCTTTTAATTTATGAAATGGCTTAGGAATGAGATACCTCTTAAGGGTATCTGCAGCTCAGGAAAGGTATTGAAGAGTCAAATCCACGGCAGTTAGCAAGTAGTACTTCCGATGAATTATTTTAGAGGAAGATAGAATATTTAAAACAATTGCATTTTTATATGATTTTAAGAACAGAAATAGGGATAGATTTAGGAATGCTGACATTTAAAAATAACACTGAACACTAGTTTGAAGATTGTTTTAGCTGGCTCAGTGATAGAATATGAAATAAATTGTGTTTACATTTAAAGCAGTGCTTTAAGGTAGAAGTGCTCCCAAGATAAGAATAGATTAACAACACTGAAATATAGGTAATTCTATGGATGAAAAGGATAAACTTGATACTAAAATTTGGCAGCAATTGGTAAAGAAGGATGATAGCTATGGGCTTATGTGAAGAACATAGCCATTGCACAAAGGAAAGTGAGACGGTTTGACATGCATGAAGCTATTTTAGCGGGATCTATAGCTGATAACGCACACTGACTGTAGCAGTGAAAGTTAATTTTAGAGGAAGTAAAGAAGAGACAGAAGAGAAATGGAAAACTCTCCACAACATAATTGTATAATCTCTGAGAAAAAAACAGATTACTATTTGCAAATGAGGAACAACAGATTACTCTTTGCAAAACTACGTGTTTATGGAAACTCATGTGTAAACCAGAGTATGGCATTAATCTAGAAAGCTGATAAATGAAATGAAGAAAAATGAAAGACAGAGGTGAAGACTTCCCAGCTTGGAAAAGAGATGAGGCCACAGCAGAAATACTGAAGCAAACTTCCATAGCTACTGAAGTGCCAGATTCTTGTATGTGCCCATACTGATCCCATTTTTACCTTTTTTTTGTCACATAAGACTACAGAAAAAAAGTACCAGATTTTGAACCCAAAGGAGTTAAAAACAATTGTGTATAGTGAAGCCTTTGGTACTTGTATGGCAGAGAAACTGGCACTAAAAGAAGGAAAGGAAAGAAACAAAAGGTAGGCTTGGAAGAAAAAGATAAAATAGGGAAAGATAAGACTCTGTTTCAAGTAGAATAGGGATATCTGCAGGTGCAATTAAGATTAGAAAGAGGATTGTATATGTTGCACTTTAAACTATGCTTTTGAGGTACCTACTCATATTATTTCTGGAGACTGGCTTTTGCTTTGGTTATTTTGATATTTATGAGGCTTTAGGACATAAAATGTCTTAATTTTGCTTCAGAAATATATCCACATAATGTTATCAAATATTTATAGATCACAAAAAAGAAGACAAAGTCACATGCCTTGTCTTCAGATATGGTAGTTACCTACCAGCTTGTGTGGAGCAGTAACCGTGTGCAAAGTGTTACCTTCTGCTGGCACAGACCTCATTTGTGCTGGTGGTCTTTTTGCTCACCTCAGGGAGTTTTTCTGTTCATTATGGTAGTTCAGCAACTTAATTTCACGTTCATCTAATCATAGAATCATAGAATCATAGAATCATAGAATGGTTAGAGTTGGAAGGGACCTTCAAAGGTCATCTAGTCCAACCCCCCTGCAAGAAGCAGGGACCTCCCTGACTAGATCAGAAAACTATGTTTTAATGCTTCTCACAGTGGTTATTTTATATCAATTCTGAAAAGAAAATTAACATCTTCTGAAAAAATGTGCCCATATGAGCCTGAGATAACTGAGGATCATTGCTTATTTGGCAGGTTGTTCCTTCCACTGGGCTACATGCCAGTCAAGTGAAGTACTGTAATTTTTTTTAGTATGACCAATATGGGACTTTTGGCTTTTGCCTTATGTTATTCCATTTTTTTCTTGGATTATAACCTGATTATAACAATGTAGCTGAAGATGTCCCTGCTCCTTGCAGGAGGGTTATACTAGATGACCTTTAAAGGTCCCTTCTAATCCTAACTCTTCTATAATTCTATAATAATTTGAGCATTTAAATGAGCAGTAGTAATTATATTCCAATAAATTGACTTTGTGAATCTCAGGGAGTCTTTAGGAGATTGCAGACCTGAGATTTATTTCAGATATTGTTTTTCTTTATCAGTTTACTAGTGATCAAAAAAAAAAGAATAAATGCCTGTAGGCGTTTATTGGTGGGCCAGAATACACTAAGATGGCTAAACTGGAAATGTGTAGACAAAAAATGCAAATGCGTTCCACAGAAGATGTGTGCCTTTGTTGTTTATATTTTATTTGGTTTGAACTCCAGGCTTATTTGCTTATGAAGAATACAGGCTAAGCTTTGATTGCTAGGACAGAAAATACACCTCTGCCAGGAAATCCATGCAAAATAATTATTATTGCTGTGTATTTATATTTGTCCCCTCATTAAAATGCTTTAAGTTATCTTCACATTATTTCCTGTTGTGGTGTGCTAGTTGGGTTTTCTTTAGTGACTCTACCTCATGACCCATTTTAGGTGTTTGAGGGTGTCCATTACACAACAAAATCTTTGTTAGTTTTGTATTATTTAGTATGTGAAATCTCTGGAGGACAGACATGATTCTGGCTCCATCTTCTGAGCTCTGGTTAAAAGATGGCCTTTGTGTCCTACTTTTAGAAAAAGAGCAGTAGTAAAAGTCTTTTCCCAAGGACTACAGAGAAACAAGAGGCACAAAGTGGCTAATAGTTTCTCTTCTTTCATTTCCTTGGTGCATCAGTGATTGAGTGTACAGGTCTAATTATACAAAGCAGGGGCAGTCGTCTGCCATCTAATCACGTTTCATTATTGCCGAACAATGGAGGTTGTCTTTTAACCTTTTTGTCTGGTGGATCTGGAACAAGTGCATGAAGCAGTGATAGGTCTGCTCAGCGTAGTCTGAAAATTAGTATATTTTCCCTTACTTCTTGAAGATAGTTTCTCAGTTATCCAAGCTTACTAAAAATCAGCAAACCTTGTGTGAATAATTTCCCTTCTTTTTTAAAATTTTAAATTGACCTACCATTCATATCCTTTTGAGAAAATCATGATTTTTCAGTTTCTGTTTCAGGTATGGCATCACTTTCTGTGACAGTGTAAGGAGGACACCTCAAATGTTAGTTATTATTTAGTTTTTATTGTTGTTGTTGTTATTATTAATATTATTATTATATAGTAGGCACTGCATTTTATATACAGCTAATGTTTATCTGCCTGTTGAAGATATGTCTACATCTAGCAACAAAAGAAAATAAAGAAAAGCTTTCTCACCTAGTTATCCCTGTTTGTAAAGTCTTGATAGCTCATGTAGGTGATTTCAGAATTTCTGTTAGTCAAACATGAAATGGGAAAGTTCATAAATCTGGAGAAAGTAGATAAAAGTGTTCACAGATTTAATAAAAAATCTAGATGTCATAGTTTGAGTTTGTGTAATAATTCTTTTCCCCTTGTCTCCTCTCTCTTCTTACCCTTCACCATTGCTGTCCAGGTGAATCTGAGAGAAAACTGCTGACAGCATTTTGAGACTCGGATTCAGTGACAAGGTCAGGCCAGAGTCAGTGACCTGGAGAATGCCCAGTACTGCACTAGAATACTTACTGACAGCCTGTAGACATAAGACTTTTTCTTAAACCTGTCCAGAGTATGTGCCTCCCTCTTAATATTTTAAAATACATTCCCGTTTGCTGAATCCATTATTAAATAATCTACAGATATGTAATTTTTGTTTCCTCTTTCTTTGAGTCAACTCTTAACAGGGGTATTAGATCCTAGGTACCACAGATTAGGTAAGACCACTAATAAACCAAAGCTTAACAAGCCATTTGTATTGGAGAGTGGATGCAAGGGATGTGGATGCAATATTGTATTCCAAAACCAGAATAAAATACATTAATCATGAAAATTATCAAAATTTTTAAAAAGTCAAAAACCAAGTAAAAAAAAAAAAGAAACAAAGAAATTAAAAGTAGAACAGTCATTGAACAATGACAAAATGACAAAAAATTAACAGTTCAAATTTAACATACTGACATACGTACAGACTTGACATGTTCAAGTATATTTCTGCAGCTGTTCTAATAAAGTGTTTCAGTTACTTAAACACATGACATGGGATTTTTCATGTATGAGAAATGTCAGATGGTTCAGTTATGTCTTCTGCGAATTGAAACAGATGAGCTGTTTGATGATGAATGTAGAGTTAAGTCTTAAGAGGCATAAAGTTTACATGCAATTATGCTAAATCATATGAATGACAGAAGGTACTGTAGCTCAGGTTTGTAGAAGAAAAGTTGAAAAGAAGAAAGAAATGGCCTCGTCTTCTCTTCTATAATGACCTGGTGCATTACAGAAAAAGATGCAGAGGCTGTTGTCAAAGGTATATAATCTTGTTAAATGGCAAGCACATCTGCACCAGTGTGGTATTTCATAAATCCCAGGTAACATCACCCCAGGTGTGGATATCAGATATGAACTTAAGTTTTCTTTGTTTAGGCTACTGACAAGACCTGCTATGAAATGTGAGAATCCAGGGTGAAACCTATTATGTATGAAAAAGTGGCATGCTTACAAGGTATACTCCTGAATAGTAGATACAAGTCCAAGTTGGAAAAGAGTTGGCTCTGCTCCGAGTCATTTTTATCTCTTCTTACATGCTAAGCAGTGTTTTGACCTTTTTCTCTCAGCTAAAACATTTGCTGCAGTCATTAGTTATAATCATTAAGGGTCAGATTTTTTTTCCCTCCTCATTTTGCATTAAAAATTTCCGTGCCCACAGACTTTGAACTTCATATAACTGATTTATTTTCTTACTTACACTGAATCCTTTTATGCTTATTAGCTGCACTACAGTATGCAGCATCCACAGAATAGGTAACTCAAGAATCATGTAACCATTGCCAATTCAATAGGGTTTCTAGATGAAAATTCACTGAACAAGTAGGGAAGCAAGTCCCTTCTATCATCTGCAGAGGAAAATAATGGATACAAACTATGGAGTCAGAGTCACTCAGAAGACATATGGCCACCCTTTCACCCAATCAACCATCACTCAGTTGTGAGAATGCCCCTACGATCAGTGTCATTGCTTCAGAAAGAAAATTAGCATAGCATGCGTATCTGGATATGAAATGATAAGGATATTTTTGTTTTACTTAGAAATACACAAACCACGTTAGTGGAGTTCATAAGGACGTATGATATTCCTATTCACTTCATGCATTCTTTGGTACAGAAGAGTAAATAAGAATGTTTGGAGATGGGTTCTGTAGAAAAGCCTTCAAGAAGAGAATTTATAACACTCATTTTCTTGTTTACCCTCCAGAGAGTACATTAAAAAACCCCACAAATTAGAGTTTGAAATTTTTTTTTTGTTTTCTTTATGGTATCTCATGGTATTTGATTCTGTAGGCTGGCATTTTATATAATAAAATACTAAATTAGACAAAGACACAGCCAGAAGAATCCAACAAAACCATACGAGTCATAATGAAAGACTAACACACAAAAACCAGAGCACAATGTGAAACAGAAAAATATCAGAGTGACTAAATAGAAGACAGAAAAGCTATTTACTTCTAGATAGTTAAAGGGAAAGCAAAAACTACTCTTGCATTTTGTGCTACTTGTAGATTCCCCCAAAATTTTCATTTGATATTGCTTTGTATCATGCATTTTGGTAAAAAAAAAAAAAAAGAAAGTAAGAGAACTAACATAAATCATTCCCTAAATTCAGCCTAAAACCACAAAGAAAAATGGAGGTAGAATCATATCAGACAAGACATTTTCAGAAAAATTAGAAGTAAAACACAGATAAACTAGAGAAGAGAAAAAAAATGATATGATGTTTATGAAAATCCTGTGGAATAATTATGTAATGAGCTAGTTAAAAAGCAATATAAACAATGACAATGAATCCTCATTCAGGTTTCAAATTAGTTGCCATTCCTTGCTACTCTTCATAAAATATTTCTGCAATGTCTTTTCTTTTCCCTCTCCGCAGGCAAAGTCATATTTGACTTGACATTCTTTGGTGATTTCTAAAGGCAGCAAGACTAGGTTAAATTAGATTTGTTTAGCAAACAAAAGAGCTTGAATTCTTTGTGAACAGATACTTCCGTTTCTCAGCTCTCTGTCAAAATATAATTTCTCTCGCCTTCTGCAAATTATTGAAAGAGTAGCTTCATGAGTCATCATTTATTCTTTCTACCTTTCTTTGTCTACTGAATTACCAAAGACTTTGGGTACCCTCTTCAAAATCAGCACCAAAAGTTATTTCAGTGTTATCACTTGGGGCTGCATCACACATCTTTCTTTTGCTCACTCATTGTGCTGAATTCCCATGCCTGAGTTACAGTGGTGTTATGGGTTTCCCTGATGCAGCTGAAGAAACAGCTGTCAGTGCTTATTTGACTATGTAACAGCAGATTAAGCAGTAGACAATATCTGTGAAGTTGACAAAGTTATTGGAAAGTTCAGTTCAGAAATTAAAATTAAACAAATTCCTAGGTCTGTGCATTAATTTTGTACCTTCATCACATGGAAGACACTCCCTTATAAAAAGACTACAAATACGTAACACTCTAACTCTGTCCTTGGTAGGATATCATATCTGGCATCAAGAATGCAGAAGGATTAGTATAAGACTTCTCCTGATCAAAGCAATTCTAAACAGGTTATTATAAATTATCAACTATCATTCTTGGTTTTCTTGGCACAAAACTGTCTGAAGCTAAAATTGCAACACCTCTGGACTTTGTACAACTTTTCTGAGATATTCTGTCCTGATCCTGAGAGTTACAAGCACTTCATGATTCATCTCAAAGCACTGAAATATGATGTCTCGTTCAGTTTGTTACAAGCCTGTATAGTCATGCTTCTAGTGGCTAATTTTTGTCAGAGTGTGGAAATAATTTAAAGGGGGATAAAAACAACTGCCTACACCCCTCAATGAAGAACAGGTAGGGGGTGAATTTAGAGGTGAAGCCATCTGTTGAAGTTGATTATGGAGATCAATTCTAATCTTGAATGCTTTAGATGAACTGTAGCTTTAGCAGACAAACATTAAGATAGAATCCGAATGACTTGCTGTGATGGACCAAAATAAACTCTTACAAAGAGTACCACTACTAATGAGAAAGGAATAGACCTTTTCTTTACATAGACTTTGATCCTGGTTCAAAATCAAAATGGAGAAGCTTTACTAATTTAGTTTGATCCAGATTTTTCTTCAAATATACTATGGTAATTCCACTCTTACCTTTCTGTTCATTATACAGTCAGAAATAATTCATGCTTTAATATTGAAAAGTGCTAAAACTGATGAAAAAAAAAAAAATGTGTAGAGTGCATCTCTCTTCTTATAGGAAATGATGATCTGTGGAGTATAACCCAGAATTGTTAACAGGAGGTTCGGATAATAACATTATCTCTTTCAGCACACTTAACATTTGAACTATTCTTTTTTAAGTTTTGCGTAACTTTGCAAATGTTTATTTAGAGGATGTGTTTCTCTCAGGCCAAATTTAGGAGATAATGTTGGAAACATCAGTCTGTTATTAGGAGACACATGGGAAAATACTGTCATCTGTCCATAAAAAAAATGTTTAAAAAATGTTTTATTTTTTCTAAGAAATTCTTTGCCCTGTCTGGAAAGGATCTTGAAAGTTGTCAAGGACATTACATTGACCTAATGGATGGAGAGTTCTTTTTGTTTTTTTGATATTTGTCTTCCATCTGAAAATCTTTTAAATCTATAAAATTTGGCCAAATTCTATGCATTAGGAAAAAAATGAAAAAACCCACATTTTTCTATGTCATTCATGAAGGCTTTAATTTCAGAGTGTGGCATTTAACTTTATGAAAGATGTTCTGTTCTGTACATGTTCCAGCTTGGGGCTTTTAGGTTTGAGTAAAACTTCTGTTACGTTTTCTTCTTGCAGCAAGGACTGGAGCAGAACAAGGTACTGAAACAGAGACCAGAGAAATTATCTTCCCTCCACTTTCCAATCTCTTGCTTCCATAGAGGATACCAGGATATAGAAAGGCAAATAACTGGTGAGCCCTTGGAAAGAGCTTAGCAAGACCAGATACTGAGGTGAAGAGCTTAGCAACGAGAAAAGACTGGAACTACAGTACAGCACTGAATGAAAGTGAGAACCAGGATTCGTATGAGAGAGGTAGAGAGCTGAGCTGGAGGTAGTAACTGACACAACAGACCAGAGATGACAGAGGAAGAAAGGTGTGTAATTGCTACCTTGTATCCCCAGGGATCCAAGAATAGAATCTCTGATTGAGCACCTTGTCAAATAGCTGTTATGCCCTTTATGCAGATAAGTTTAAATGACTTCCAAATTTGAAAGAAAACAAAAATCATTGGTAATAGTAGGGAGAGAAATTGCATGTTCTGACTCCTACATTTGTACATTTGCATATATTTTCCAATACCTGCCCTGCCTAGAAATCTGTCATTTCTAAGGCCAAACTCAAGTTGTGATTAAAGATCCTGTATTTTGTTGAGCAGCTGTGGAAAAAATCCAGGTATTGTGCATATTAGATTTCAATTTCGTTATCATAGAAAGGCAAGACATGTAAATGCCATTTCAACCTACAAAGTACATAAGAAGTAAATACTCTAAAATCAGTGTATGACATTAACTGACATTCAGATGAGACATCAGAGCTTAATAAATGTCACTTTAACTGAATTGCATACTGCTTTCTCTCCTGAATCCTGTGCACTTGATTATAGCAGTGCAGTGTTTGCTTTGCATGAGGTGGATTGCAAGGAATAGCTTAGGTATTGACAAAGAAGGTGTATGAAAAATTGTGACAATCTCGAAACCTCCCTTCTAAACTCAACTACTCTGTGATTCTGTGACACCAAAACCTTCTAAAAACCACCTTCGCAACATGTATATGTGCATAGGATATGTGTCTGCTGGTTAGTAATTAGATTTTAATCAGATTCAATACTAGTACTTTGTTAGTTTTTGAATTAATAACATAACTTCCTAACATCTGTAGGAAAGGCGGTCAAAGCAGGGGTTAAGTAGGACAGACTCCTCAGTTGTCAGACGTAGATATATATCAGTCTTCTGCCAGGAGTGAAGATGTATTTTGTGTTTGACTTTCTACTGATTTCATTTGTCAGCACTATTGAGTTTTTTCCCTACTTTTTTCAGTTTCTTCCCAGCAGAGTTTGTGTGACATAGACAATACTTGCATCCTGCTGGGTCATTATGGCTAAACACTGGCTTTGTATTATGTTTTCATGGTGTATTTTCTCCTTGGTTCTCACTTTTTAACAGAACACTTTCAGCATTGATTTAGTGACAGTGGTCACAGCTGTTGTTAGTGATTGCCAGAAGGCAGGCCTATCTCTATCTAGCTCAGTTTACTGCTTTTGTTTTATTAGTAAGCCATCAAAAAAACCCGTGAAAGATGTACATACACAAAGTGTTCAAGAATTCTGTGGGTTTTCTCATTATTGAATTCCTGCATGCTTCAGAACTTGAAATATTTGTACTATTTTCATACCATAAACTTTTTCAGGAAGGCTTGGGTGTCTCTGCTGGATATGAAACCTCAAATGGAGTTTTTAATTAGGAGCTCAATGACTATAGCATGCTGAACTGGAAAGATTATTTGATTTTAATGGCAGAATATTGAGGGAGAAGTTGGACCTTTTTAGCACTCTCTGAAATTCTCACTCAAGAAAGTAATGTGAAATAAAACTAAACAAACTACCTTTCTGTTCATATTTAATCTAAGAGAAGCCAGTTCTTGTGTTGCAAAGTACTGTTATACATTCTTATCTGAGTGTGATCTTTCTGTTCTTCTTGAATTATCTGTTGGCTTTATGACTTAGAGTAGAACTGGAACATTGTGTATTTTTCCCCACTTTTTGGTACATGGGTCTTTAATAATAAAAAATTAATATTACTGCATGTTATTTTTAGTGTGTGTGGCCTTTAGCATTATATGTTAGAATCCCAAGTACTAATCAAAAGGTAAACTCTGTAAAGGAAATTAAAATGAAAATTTTATGGATTGTGAGGCAGAGCAAATGCTTACTGCAGACTTCTCAGAAAAATATCTTTCAAGGGTTTGTCCACAGATTGAGAATTCACTCTTTGCTGCAATTTACATTCTTAGGTCTATAAATGTTTTATAACCTCCCTCTACGAGCACTCACAGGCACTCACAGCCAGAAGGAGGTAATGCAAAATTGATCTGTGTATTAAAACTGCTGAGCCAAGCAGACATCTCGGAATTACAGTGATTGTGCACTGGTGATTCTGCTGGCCTTCATAGAAACATTATTTGCAAGAAATCTATCAGTTAAACATGAGTTTCCAACACATAAGTGTTTGTATTTTCAGTACCTTGCATCTGAAATATCAAGACTGGGGTATTATGGGAAAACACTTACCTTTCTATAATGATGTTTTCCAGTTTCAAAGTAGGCTCAAAGAAACACCGTTACCAAGTAATCAGTTAGATGTAATGTCATGGTGACCTTTTTTTTTTTAACTTTTGCAGACTCTTCCACTTCCAAGCATCACAGTAGCATTAATGAGACAGAGCTGTATAGTAACAAAAACTTGCTGTAACAGAGTTGAGCCTGATTAGTTGGTTTTGAACTCAGCCTAATTTCTTTACATAGAAAAGGAACCAGAGTAAATTTTGGTGCTTTGAGTATATTTTTAATTATTATAGAACAGAAAATTGTCATTCTTAAAATTTTCAAAAACTTTGAGGTAACTTTTTGCTACTTCCTAATGAAAACGTCACAAAACTTTACAGTATGTCTTGTTTAAGACTTGGAAAAAACCCCTGGAGCAGCCATAATCATTCAGTTATCTGCTTTTTCTGTCTTCTAAATGGCCAACACTAAGGAACTTAGGCAACAAATTGGACTTGACACCCTATAAAATTTTTCTAAACAGTTTTGTATTACTAATGCTGTATATGTGGTAGAACACTGGCACAGGTTGCCCAGAGAGGTGGTGGATGCCCCATCCCTGGAAACGTTCAAGGCCAGGCTAAATGAGGCTCTGAGCAGCCTGCTCTAGTTGGAGATGTCCCTGCTCCTTGCAGGGGTGTTGGACTAGATGACCTTTAGAAGTCCCTTCCAACCTTAATGATTCTATGATTCTATACATGCATATTTATGCATATATATAACTATAATGTTACATCTAATATTTTAATGTAGTATGAAAAAACACCTGTAATGCAAAGTTAGAATTTGTAACAAACATGGATTTTGTTATTTGAGTGTAGTAGTATTTTTTTGTGCACTGAGGACATTTAAAAGATGTTAAGGTCTACATTTAAGATCCTAAAATTAAGTTAGTTATATGCAGATAAAATCTGTTTCCTGAAAAAAAAAAAAAAACCCAAACCAGGAAGGGGCTTTGTGCAGCATTTTTTGTTATCTTGTTAATCTTCTCTCAGTCACATAATCTTTATGTATGCTGGGTAGAATGCAGACAAAGCCACAGACTGCAGGAAAATTTTGGGTATTGAAGGTTTATGGTCTTGTTAATCATAAAGATTACACTGCAGTGTCAAATCAGAGTGTTATGAAAAGGTTATCTTCAATGTGGCTAAAAGTAATCTTACAGTCCCTGAAAAGCGGTAATATAGATTAAATTCCAAACTTCATTTTCACAAATGTATGCTTTGTGACAAGCATTCCTAAAAAAGTAATCTTGTTAGTATATATTTTTATGGAAACAAAATGAGTCTACTTTTGAAAAGTGTGCTGAGGACTGTAAGCAAATATGACATTTCTACATTACATTGGATTTCCAGGCAAGCTATCACACGTAAGCATGGTCTAGATTCAGGGGTCATAGTACACAACTGCTCAGAATTACTGGTCTTAATTTTATGATTTGTTTGCTCACCACTTTGTCCTTTAATCTAGTTGTGTAGAGCAGTCCTTGGACAAAAGTGAAATGGTTTGCTTTTCATGAGTTAAACCAGAGTCACTCAACTGAAGCAGGTCAGAGGATGAACAAGAAAATTGTTGATCAGTGTTAAACATGGATACAGGGACATCAGGACAGGGTAGAGAGAAAAGAAAATGAGGTAGAAGGTGGTAATATCTTAACATGAGTGACCAACAAGTTAGTTTTCACGTTTACTTCCGTGCTTGTTTATGCTCTTCACTGTAAGACTGCATGCTAGTAAACTATGAATACAAGAGTATTTTTTCTTAAAATTTTTGATATTTCTGTATTTAAAATTAAATGACAAGTTTCTTTATGTAGTGCACTGATGATAGGCTGGGAAGATGAAAAGTATACATAGAAAGACAAAAGTGCAAAACAAATAGCTCTTTGATGGCATTGGGTGAAAAAGAAAACAAAGAAATGCAACTTATGTTCCTAAATCTTGTACATGAGACGTGAATTTTTAAAATGTTGGTTAAGTTCCACTCTATTTCTTATACAATCACACAGAGGTATAATACTGTCCAAACTAATTCCTGGAGATTGTTACCGTATGTGTTCTATGTGCAAGATTTCACAGGAAAATCATCTAGTTTTTATCTCATCAATATATTTTCAGAAATGACCTAGAACACAAACAAGCCTCTAAAAAAATATTTATCTGCAAGGTCTGTCTCTTTGTCATGCTTCTGATTAATTATTTTCACTAAGAAATGAAATTTTTCTTCTTGGGAGAACCTTAGAACAGGAGTAGGCTGTGTTACAAAAAAATGTTCTATTCACACATGTAATGACAGATGAAGATGTTTAAGCAATTTTGAGGGATAAATTTTCAGACTTCAATATAAAACACATTTCTAAATAGATGATTTTCTTATATCTTAATACAAACAGTGTATAGGAAGAGCTTTGAAGTATTGTACTCAAGTTTTGCCCACTTTCCTGTGATTTTCTTATTATCCCTGGGAAGTGTAGAAACTCTCAGACTTCAAGAAAGCTCAGATTTAAGTGCAGATTTCAAACCTTTGCAGACGTAAGTGTATTTCTTACTTCTTATTATTATTGAAATTATCATTTGCACTATATTTAAGGGTCTGCCTCCTTCCTGAAGAACCAAGATGTATTGAACCATCTCCTTTGTTTGTAGAAACTTGTATGTCTGGTTTGTTCTTTACTAATCTCTTACTCCTTGGCAGTGGCATGTTTAGTGCACAGCAGAAGTTGAGAGAACAGTTCTGGAAAGAACACCACTTTATCATGCACTAAGAAGAACAACTATTTTCTTACTGGAGCAGCTTCTGATTTCAAGGATAAAGCTCGTTGGTATTGTATCAGCTGTAAAATATCAGGGTTAGGATGCATGAATGAGTTTCCCATGCATCTTTGCATACTAGTGCTCCTCTGTTGACTTCAAGAAGTCTGTCAAGAATAGGTAGAACTTTTTAAGGGCACATGTTGGTAGCAAATATCAATCCACCTCTGAACAACTGCCGAAGAAAGTTTGTGGAATGGTGCAGCTTTTATGTTAAGATTCAGTATCAAACTGCACGATATTAATTTGCAAGGTGGTAATTACACAGTTTTCAATCAAAGCAAGGTCTCAGAATTTTTTCCTCTGTGACAATAATATAATTTTCTTTTTCATTAATGATGGATTCAAGGCAAGAAGTTAAGGATCTCAGGTTACTTCACCACTGAATTTCAGGTCTTTTTACCTGCCTTATCCTGTTTACACAGCTTTTGTGAAGTAGTAGTGACATTTTTTCTTTGGTACATTATATAATAAACATATTTCAGCAGATAAAAAATTATTATAAGTATTGTTTTGCAGAAAACAAATTGCTGGTACTGTATTGACTTATGTACTGTGATGGTTTTTTAATGAAAAGAGCATGCAGACGTATTTTACTCATCGAAATTTTAAAAATTTCATCCAAGAAAATCTCAGCCTTGTGAATAATTATGAATATACCCTTGTCAATAGTTTTACTTGCATGAGAAAAACCTACTGATGTCTTTGGATCATGTAACATTGTTTATAAACATCAGAGTTTGCAAGCTCAAGTGATGTGTCCTGAAAACTTTGTTTGTTGTTGAGGAACAAATTTTCTGACTATTAAGAAAGCCCCACAACACATTTCTTAGATTTTTATAAATACTATGTTGAGTGGAAGAGGAAAGAATAGAATTAATGATTTAAAATATTTATAAGAATCAATAGTTCTTGTTTCAGTCTCAAAAAATATTGATCACAAAGGAACCTAGGGATTTGTCATGTAGTTATTGGTCACAAAAGAGAGGTGGTAGGATATGAGTCTTTGTCTTAGTAAACAGCATGCCTACAGAAGAAATAATTCTGATTCCTCTCTTCTCCCGGCAACCATTAGCCTTTGCCTAAGGGAGGCAAGAATTACTGAAAAGGTTATACATTTCTTCTCCTTCTATTAGCATCAGGTAGAAAGTAATTTCTCAGAAGAAAAAAAAAAAAAGGGAAAATAACCCTCCAAAATTTCCTTCAGAAAATATGGCAATAGGATTAATCAATTATGTTTGTTTTGAAGAAAAATAACCATATCAATGTGGTGAAGGGCAGCAGAAATATTTAGGTGTGCTATTTCCAAGGAGTTTGACAGAAAGCCAAGTCCATTTAGTATTCATTCTGTTTAGATATAATCTAATTGGTGTGTCCTTTCCCACTTTTTCAGAGAAGTCATCATACTTGAAGAAATGAAAGGTGTTTTTCTTCTTTGCTCATAGGACTTTTCTCCTTATGTGGCTTGCTCTAGTCCCCTAAGTTTGGACAAGTTATAGATAAGGCAAGATGAGTAGTTCAGGACCTACTGAGGAAATTTTCTGAAATTCAAATTCTCAGGTTTTGTATCTTGCTTAGCTGGACTGAAATGAAACAAACTCCATCAGATTGGATTTAGAGGTCCCTCCTAACAAAAATAAAGCAAAAAGGATTGTTTCTATAAAGACAGCAGCATCAGAGTCTAAATTTCCTTTATATTTTTTTTCACCATATTCTTAAACAAATCAACTTCTTCCATAAAAATGCATATCATTCTTCTATGAATTTTACTATATTTCCCCTCAGTAATATGTTTTCAAAGATTTACATAAAAATATACAATTAAAAAACTTCACCAATATCCCTGATTTCCAATACTGAACCCATACCTGTGTGTATTCTGTATGTGAGGATTAATAGTTTTTTATCTAGCATCTAACTAAAAGCATGATCAAGATGTCTCTCTGAAAGACTTACAAGTAGAAGTAGGGATGCAAACTCTTCCAGTATTGAATAAGAAGAATTAACGAAACATTAAACTGCAGTGACAGTTTATTCTCTATGCTCAGACAATTTTTTTTTCATTTATGCCAAGGATTCAAAACTGTTTATCACTCAACATCTTCTGTAGAAACTCTTTTCTCTTGTAAATGAAAGTGTTAGAAACCAGTAAGAGGAACAAACTCATTCCACAGAATTCTCTGAAGGCAGCTTGTCGTAACACCTGGAGATAACAGACTTGTTTTTCTATGAACTGTATATAATTTTGGTCTCTAAATTTAACACTTAAATTAGATGCCTAAAGCTAGTGAGCATACACTTATTATTGGCCTAAATCAAATTAATTTTAGCCACTTTTTGTGGCTAATAATGTTCAATATGTAGGCCCATTCCAATCCATTAGAATTGATTTTAGGGAGCCTATTTATTTACTTGTATTCAAGCCTACATGTAGACCAGGGTCTTTTAAAAATAATAATAAAAATCCTATTATCTGAAAAGTAAAACATGCACATTGATTTAAAATATTTTCTTTATTAACAAATATTTCAATATTTTATTTTTATTTTCTGAAATAATTTGGAAAGTTAAACTTCCCCTGAGACTTTGCCTTGCGCATACAGCTTGCAAGTTCTGAAGCTACTTAGTTTAAAAAAGAAAGCTGGGTCCCCATATCAGCTAAAATGAAAGGCTTATCTAGTACTTTTTTTTTTTTTCTGCACAGATGATGATAACTGAGTGTTATGAAGTGATTTTTATAAGTTACAAAGGAAATAAAATGGTAAATTATTTTTAGAAGGAAATCTTAGGTCTTTAACACATCAGTCTTCAAAACAATGATCAAGTTGATCTTTAATTAATTTTGTAGTTATCCATTGTGGTGTGAAATGTGTTTCTCAGTAGAAAAAGTGGCATGTGAAGGGCCAACTGTGTAGTGGCTATGGAAAGGTGCAAGAAATCATTTTAAGCCAATTACAGTTATATTAAATAACTTTCTGATTTGGTATTTTTGGGTTTTCAGAGTCCTTTGTTCTTTATGGGTGCTTTATGTCAGGTTGTTAATTTTCTTGACTGATTTGTGCCTTAAAACACATCATTAACAGAGCCCAGAGGACTTAGAACTTCCCCAGTAACTCCCCAAAGTTAATGTCATGCTTTCTGACAAAGGAACTTCTTACACCTTTTTTCCTTGTGACTGAAAGAATGCTGACTTTTAGTCATGTTTGCATATTTATTAATGGTAAAATCACTATAGAAAAGTTGAAAGATGATCACTTGGAGGGGAGGGAGAATTATTAGTGCTTCTTTATGAAAGAGACAAAGGAATGCCTTCTCTAAATGGTAATTCTTTCCCTGCTTGTGTTGGAAACCTAATTTAGCTGGAAAAATCTATGGTTGTCTGGGACAGGCTATCCGGCAACATAACAGCTAACAAGAGTCTGAAAAACGAATTTGAGAGGATATTTTACTGCTTGTACTTAGTATTTTTTTTCTCCTCTATTGTCACTTTATTCCAACACCTGAGAAGCAAACAAAAGGAAAGGGCTTTCATGGAAGGTCAAAATTGTATTATTGAACAGCTTAATTTGTACCTCCTTACTGCTCTAAGGAGGTCACTGGTAAAATTAGTCTAAAAAATATTTGTTCTGCAGTTTCACAATGGGCTTCAAATGATCTGAATGTGGAAAAAGGGTCAGGGAGGATGGACTTGGTTGCTTCTTTCTTCCCACACTCAGCTGCACTTTCCCATCCTCTCTCTTTAGTGTAGATTTTATTAAGCTGCAGTGTTAGGCCCGTAATTTCACTAATCTGACCAATCTGATCTAAACTATATTCATTTGTTTGTTTGGCTCCTTTATTTATTTATTTATTTGGTTTGTACCATACTTTTCAACAAAACTTTGTCTTATGGTTGGTATAGCTTCATTGAAGGAGGCATCTGAATCATGTTGCGGGAATGAAGGAAAGGAAAGGAAGGAAAGTATGAGGGAAGACTGAAACTTTGAAAGAACAAAGAAAGCTTATTGTGTTTATTTCTTTCTTCTTTACTTCTCCCAAAATTCCTACGGAGAAAAATCTCTTTTGCAGTGCCCCAAAGCAAATGTAGCCTATTTCTTAAAATAAGTAAGATCACAAATATACTTTCTTATTTCTAATCAAGTTTTGACCTGTGTTATTACTTGATTTACTTTTTCTTCTTCCATTGTTTTGCTGTACCCACACCAAGGAAAATTTGAACAGTGAAAAGTAGCGTCTGTGTCCAGTTCTGGAGCCCCCAACATAAGAAGGACATGGACCTGTTGGAGAAGGTCCAGAGGAGGGCCACAAAGATGATCAGAGGGCTGGAGCACCTCTCCTATAAGGACAGGCTGAGAGAGTTGGGGCTGTTCAGCCTGGAGAAGAGGAGGCTCCGGGGAGACCTGATATTGGTCTTCCAGTACCTAAAGAGAGCTTATAAGAAAGACAGGGAGAAACTCATTAGCAGGGACTGTTGTAATAGAAAAATGGGTAATGATTTTAAAATAGAGGGAGGTAGCTTCAGATTAGATATTAGGAAATATTTTTTTTTACAATGAGGGTGGTGGAATGCTGGAACAAGTTGCCCAGAAAGGTGGTACATGCTCCATCGCTGGAAATATTCAAGGCCAGGTTGGATGGGGCTCTGAGCAGCCTGATCTGGTTGTAGATGTCCCTGCTCCTTGCAGGGGGTTTGGACTAGATGACCTCTAAAGGTCCTTTCCAATCTAAACTGATCTATGATTCTATATTCTATTTGGTAACTAAGATCTCTGTGAGATTGTAAGATTTGAGTTAACTCTACACAGCTAGATGTAGAGTATTTAAGTATATAAAGTATCTATCAAAATTAATACATTTCTGTTCATAGTAGTTTAATGGTCTCTTACTAAATTGTAGTGAAGATTAATTTTTTCAACTTATGCTGTGATGGTCAAAAATGAAATCAGAATTCTAAGAAGGATGCACTGTTCTTTTTTTTATTCTCCTTCCAGTCTCCTCTCAGAAGGATTTCTAGAAAGCCCACTAAAGTGGATGTTTTTCCATATGTAAAAAATAAGGTAATATTAACTCCCTTTAATGTATATACTGAATTAAATTAATAAAAATAGCACGAATTTTAGTTATACTTTCATTAAGAAAATACTTTATAATCTATAATGTAGTATGTTTTTTAATAATTCTATTAATTATATAACTTTTATTATTAATAGTGAAACATACTTTAATATGAAAACTTCCTCATTTAACAGTGAATTCAATGTACCAAAAGTTATGCCTTTTAAATATTTAAAATACAAAATATATATAAAAATGGTTACATCCGTGTTTTTCTCCTTAGTATCACTCTCAGGTGCTTAGGTATCATCTGATAAACTACTGTTTTAACTGCAGCTGAGATTCTTGTTCTTACTAGATTTAAAATGATGAAGATGGCAGATGCCTCATGTTGTCATTCTAGTAGCAGAGCTCCAAATATGGCTGTTGAAAGCTCTACTGTTACACATGCAAATAAGTGTGATTGCTAATTTTGCAAACCAGATCCTATCAGCCTTATTTAGCTTAAGTTTAGCTCTACAAAAGGAACCATTGAAACTTATTAGATAACATCTGAACAAAGCTTCTGCTTAGTGTAAGTAAAGCTGCACAATCCAACTTTAAAATTGGACAATTAAGTAGCTCTCTTTGGTATGCTGGAAGAGAGCAGCAGTATACATGTGTTAAAAACATGTAAGATGTCTGTGCATTTTTTTTTCCTGTTGCATTTGAAGCTATTTGTAATACGTACTGTATAATTTTTTGCTTTTAAGTGTGAATTGTATTGCTTCTTTTTAGTGAAATCTATCATGACTGTTACAATTTTAATCAGCTCTGTGTATCTTCTGAAAAAGTAGGTATCAGATATTCTTTATGCAACAATTACATACTCAGCACTGAGCTATTTGGATTTGACCCAAGAGCAGAAGTCATACCCTTGTGGAATTATGGCTATTTGATCAATGATCATGACATTTTAAAATTTTATGCATTGTAGAAGACGGAAAAAATACTTTTAAGATTTGCTCTTTGTGAAATTAAAGAATTAAAAATTAATCTGACTGAGAATTACACAACTGCAATGAGGAATTTTCAGTTATCATGTCACCTAATAAAGGCCAATAGTTCTTCCTGATTTACTCCCCTCCCATACCGAAAAACTAGATTTAATATTTTGATGGTGTCTTGAGATGAAAAGGAAAATATTGTCAAGAATGTCCAAACATAGTTGTTTAGGCAATAGGCTCAAAATATGAATGAGCTCCAGGAAAAAAAAAGCCCCCCAAAAAACCAACCAAACAAAAAAAGAGCACACTATAAGTGTTTTATTTTCTCCCAGGGTCAACCCGGATATTCCTACCTGGATATACATAGCTTGTTGTTCTGTACTGGTGCAGACGGGAACGGTACAGAAACACTATGAGTAATAACCCCTAGAGAATGAAGAGTAATTTATAAAAATTCACCACAGAATTATTTTCTGGAAACACAAAGCCCTTAATATTCCTTCCACAGTACGTGTGTATACGGCTAACCGTATTGCTTGAAAAATAAGTCTTCCATTTCAACTTTGTTTTTGCCAGCATCAGATGTTTTGAGAAAAACGTCAAGAAGAAAATTGAAATGCTTAGTTCTACTTTATAGCTCTTCCCAAAATGCAGAGTGAAAACTCAATAATTTGAGTTAGTATTTTCCTATTCTTAAGTTTGATTCAGTCATCTATTTTTTGATTGCTTGCATTAATATTATAAAGGCTAAGTTTCCACAAGTAAATATTTGACATGATGCTCGTGCACAGGGAGAGCTAATTTTCAAGGACGCAATGATTAAAGCCTATGGTCAGGAAGGATTTCTCACTAAACCAATTAAAATTAATAATAACAAAAATCCATCTATTTTGAACCTTTAGTTTTGAAGGTAACATAGCTGTAAGTAATGTAAGAATTTCAGTCTAAATTCAAGGACAATAATTATAACTCAGACATTCCAATCAAAATTTATTAAGACATTGTTATTCATAATGCTTACCACCCTCACTAAATTGCGAAGGGAAAGATCTAATGAAAAATGAATACTGTAGCTGAATGTCTGAGATTTCTCCTGACAGAGAACCACAATATGATTTCTTGAAAAAGGAGAACTATCCCATCCAAAACATCTCTATGGAGCAGAAATGTTGACAATGGTCTTAGCATTTTATAATGAGCTGACCTTTGTTACATGCTATTCTTCTGCTATGGAAAAGTGTGTTACCATTGACAAAAATAAAACAGTTCAGCAGTTTAAGATAGGTAAGATATAGAAAATAAGGTAAAAAAATATAATAAAAAAATAGATAGAAAAATAGAATTATCTAATTTAGTTTTCTATATTTCAGGTCTTTATTGTAGAAGAACACCTTACTTAGAGTTTTTAATTATCATGATATTTGCTGCTATTTTGACTATTTCTGCAACTTTTACCTTGGATATGTACAGTAGTTCACTCAAGCACAGAGTTGCATTATTTAGTGTGGTCGTGTTCAAACAAGTGAGATAATATCAACAGAAATAATTAATTTTTGTTCTGGAGTTAATTTTTCAAGTCTTTAATGAAAGATTTCAAAAGCCCTTACAGATGTTAATTTACTTCCATTACATTCTTACATACAGAAGAATTTTTGTAATAATACAGATGTTTTTGTACCCCGTGCACTAAGCAGACTTTGATACACTAGGGTAAGTGGAAATCCAAGGTCACTCAATATCAGATTTTGTACAAAGAGTAGGAGCCATCACCCAGCTTTGTTTATATGCCTGCGAATGACCTAAGCAGACTTGCAGTCCCATCTAAATTTATACGCAGAAATACTCTCTTTCACCTTCCAGTTTTGAGATTGCAGAAATCAGAAAATCCTAGGACCATAATTTAGAGATATTAGGATTACTGTCAGGCTCCATGTATCCTGGCTGCAAATCAAAACACACTTTTGAAAGAAGCATCTTGCTGGAGGATCTTGCTGATCTTTATATATTTAAGAGTTTCAGGCCCAAGCTGGATTACTCAGCTATGTAAATTGTGTTAAGGAATACAGATAATTCTGATACTTTTAATCTGGATTTCCAATTAATATTGCCCTCTTTACTATTTGATACTCTTAAATATGTCACAATAGAAATGTAATAAATCTTTCAATAGCTTACAGCTGTGTTTCAAAAGCAAGTGTGTTCATTCATGGACAGAAGATAGAAATGTGCAAGGAAGAGGAGACATATGGGAATAATCCTTATTCTCTCTCCATCTTTCTCACTCTATTAAACAGATTTAATGACTTGATTGACTGGTTTGCTAAGGTACAAATTCATAAAAACCATTTTTTTTTTTTTCTGTGGAGATTCTAGTAAATGTTGTCACTGCTTCTTCATCTGCTGTCATACTTGGAACCTTCCAGTTACAGCTCATCTGCTGGCACTGGTGTAGCAAGTATTTTGCAAAAGTGTTTGAAAAGGTGGACTGTTGAGAACTGAAAAGCTAGCATCATGCCAAAAGAGTTATTAGGATTTTTCTGTACCGGCTACTTCTGAATGACATTAGTGTCAAATGCTAAGTCAATCTGCCCAGAAATGGAGATGCTTGCACACGAGCAGGGCTACGACCTTGTTGACATCACAGAGACGTGGTGGGATGACTTGTACAATTGGAGTGTCAACATGGAGGGGTACAGGCTTTTTAGAAAGGACAGGAAGGGGAGATGAGGAGGGGATGTCGCTCTCTATGTCAGCAACCGGCTGGAGTGTGTGGAGCTCTGCCTGGGGATGGGGGAGGAGCTGACAGAGAGCTTATGGGTTGAGATTAGAGGACAGGGACGGACAGGGGACGTTACAGTTGGGGTCTGTTACAGGCTGCCTGGCCAGGAGGACAGAGCAGATGAGGTGCTCTATGGCCAGATAGGAGCAACCTCACGGCGGTCACCAGCCCTGGTCCTCATGGGGGACTTCAACCACCCCGACATCTGTTGGAGAGACAACACGGCAGGGCACAGGCAGTCCAGGAGGTTCCTGGAATGCGTGGATGACGACTTCCTCCTGCAGGCGCTAGAGGAGCCAACAAGGAGGGGTGCCATGCTGGACCTTGTGCTCACCAACAGGGAGGGGCTGGTGGGGGATGTGAAACTGAAGGATGGCCTTGGCTGCAGCGACCACTACACGGTGGAGTTCAAGATCCACATGGCAGCGAGAAAACTGCACAGCAAGCTCTCTTCCCTGAACTTCAGGAAGGCATAAATCAGCCTCTTCAGGGACCTGCTGGGCAAAGTGCCATGGGAGGCAGCCCTGGAGAGAAGAGGGGCCCAGGAAAGTTGGTCCACATTCAAGGAGCACATCTTCCAAACTCAGCAGAGGTGCATCCCGATGAAGAACAAGTCAGGCAAAAAGGCCAGCAGGCCAGCATCGATGAGTAAAGAAGGAAGCCTGTAGAGGGTGGAAGCAGAGACAGGTAGCCTGGGAGGACTACAAAGAGGCTGTGTGAGTGGCCAGGGATCGGGTGAGGAAGGCTAAAGCCCTGATGGAATTGAATCTGGCCAGTGATATAAAAAGCAACAAGAAAAGCTTTTACAGCTTTTATATACATAGGGGACAAAAGAAAGTCCAAGGAGAATGTAGGACACCTCCGGAAGGAAAGCAGTGTCCTGGTTACCCAGGACATGGAGAAAGCTGAGGTACTCAATGACTTTTTTGCCTCAGTCTTCACAGATAAGGGCTCTTGTCTCCCCACCCAAGCTGTGGAAAGCACAAGCAGGGACTGCAAGGATGAAGAACCACCCACTGTACTCAAAGAGCAGGTTCGGGATCATCTGAGGAACCTGAAGGTGCACAAGTCCATGGGACCTGATGAGATCCATCCATGCGTCCTGAGGGAACGGGCAGATGAAGTTGCTAAGCCACTGGCCAACATATTTGAGAAGTCGTGGCATTCTGGTGAGGTCCCCGATGACTGGAAGAGAGGGAACATAACCCCCATTTTTAAAAAGGGAAACAAGGAAGACCCAGGGAACCACAGGCCGGTCAGCCTCACCTCTGTGCCTGGCAAGGTCATGGAGCAGATTCTCCTGGAAACCATGCTAAGGCACATGGAGAGCAAGGAGGTGGTTGGTGACTGCCAACATGGCTTCACCAAGGGCAGATCGTGCCTGACCAATTTGGTGGCCTTCTATGACAGGGTGACAGCATTGATGAACAAGGGATGAGCAACGGATATCATGTAGCTGGACTTGTGCAAAGCATTTGACACTGTTTTGCACGACATCCTTCTCTCTAAACTAGAGAGACGTGGGTTTGATGAATGGATCACTCGGTGGGTAAGGAGTTGGCTGGATGGCTGCACTCAGGGAGTGGTGGTCAACGGCTTGATGTCCAAGTGGAGACTGGTCACGAGTGGCGTTCCCTCAGGGGTCCGTGTTGGGCCCGGCGTGTCCTGTCACGGCCCACTTGCGACTCATGATGGTTCTTTTAGTGCGATCTCAAAGTGCAAAATTACGGCAAACACACCAAAGGGGTTGGTTTCAATCCAACAGCACAAACTTTATCATTTTGCCTGTAAAGCGGCATGTGATAGGTGAAAGGGAGTGAAAGGGAAAAGTAAAGATAGGAAAAAAAAAGAATAATAGCTACCACTGTGGGTCCAAGGTGTCCCTATGGTCCCAGATCCAGGCAGCGTCCTGCTGGTCCTCATGATCGATGTTGATCCTTGGTGGGGAGAGCTCTTCAGGGGTCTCGTTGTTAGGGGTCGACCTTTTATGCCAAGTAGCAAACCTTGCTCCTCTTTACTTCGGGGATCTCCGCCTGTTCTTGGCCCTTAGGATAGAAGTGTGTTTCTCGTACATTATAATTAGCAAAGTTCTGTTAAAGGGCACTTTCTCACCGTTGTTTTTAAGACAGCAGTTGTGATTCATCCTCCTCGATAGCAGCTGCATGGTTATCTCTCCCAGTTTTGACAACAGGGATGAGCCATGGCACCTCCACACCACTCTTTCCACCATTTCAAGGATGTTGCACATTTTGTTGTTAGGCCGGAGTCGGCCTTGTCCGTAACAGTTCTGTTCTGTTCCTGGGGAAAAAAACAAAAACAACTGCATCTCAGGCAGGCTGCTTGCAGCAACTCATGTCAAGTTGTGAGCCTAACTTTTAGGCCAGATCAAGTCCACAGTCCGCCTGGAAGTCCTCGATGACAAGGTTGAGACAATACTGATTTTCTGACTGACCCTTACATGGCCCTGTTCAACATCTTTGTTGGCGACATGGACAGTGCACCCTCAGCATGTTCACTGATGACACCAAGCTGTGTGGTGCCGTTAACACACTGGAAGGAAGGGATGCCATTCAGAGGGACCTGGACAGGCTGGAGAGGTGGGCCAATGCCAACGTCATGAAGTTCAACCAGGCCAAGTGCAAGGTCCTGCGCCTGGGTCATGGCAATCCCAGGTACAAATATAAGCTGGGCGGAGAAAGATCGAGAGTAGCCCTGAGGAGAAGGACTTGGGAATGCTGGTGGACAACATGAGCTGGCAATGCGCCCTTGCGGCCCAGAAGGCCAACCGCATCCTGGGCTGCATCAAGAGGAGCGTGGCCAGCAGGTCGAGGGAGGTGATTGTCCCCCTCTACTCTGCCCTGGTGAGACCCCACCTGGAATACTGTGTCCAGTTCTGGAGCCCCCAACATAAGAAGGACATGGACCAGTTGGAGAGGGTCCAGAGGAGGGCCACGAAGATGATAAGAGGGCTGGAGCACCTCTCCTATGAGGACAGGCTGAGAGAGTTGGGGCTGTTCAGCCTGGAGAAGAGGAGGCTCGGGGGAGACCTGATAGCGGCCTTTCAGTACCTCAAGGGGGCCTACAGAAAAGATGTGGAGAGGCTGTTCAGTAGGGCCTGTTGTGATAGGATGAGGGGTAATGGTTTTAAATTAGAGGGAGGTAGATTTAGATTAGATATTAGGAAAAAATTTTTTACAATGTGAGTTGTAGAACACTGGCACAGGTTGCCCAGAGAGGTGGTGGATGCCCCATCCCTGGAAACATTCAAGGCCAGGTTGGATGAGGCTCTGAGCAACCTGATCTAGTCAGGGGTGTCCCTGCTCCTTGCAGGGGGGTTGGACTAGATGACCTTTGAAGGTCCCTTCCAACTCTAGCCATTCTATGATCCTACGATTCTATGAAGTAAGCCGGTACTTCTCTTCTGCGGGTTGGGGCTGGGGAGGCAGGAAAGAAAAGCGTTAAAGCTTTATATATTTATCTTCTTTATTTGTTCTTTTAAGTAGAAGCAGAATGCATGTTAGTACAATATAAGATACTTCATGCTGCTTTGAAGAGTTTTGAGGTATGAGCTGGGAACTTTATTCATATACTATGTCCCTGTTGTCTAAGGTACCTGAGGGTACCCTTTGGATTTGTTAATTTGGACTGTATTTTCTCCATCCAGGAAATGGCAAAAAAAACCCCAAAACAAACCAAGCCTATGAAGGCAACAAGCAGTGCCTCTTTGTTGGTTTGCATTTTCTTGTTTGTTTTTTTTTTTTTCAATATTTTGTTGCTTCACTTTCTTCATCAGCGAAATAGAAATGTGATGAGGTAGCAAGCTTTTGGTAAGTTCAAGAGCTGTTTGGCGAAAAATAATTTTAGGAATAACTTTGCTGCCACGGAGATTCCATCCCACTTACCAGCATCTCTCCTTGCCTGTGCACAAATTTTAGATTGAGAGTATCTACTGTATTCATTATGCGAACTTGTTAAGAGCTAGAAGAAAGAGAACCTCTTTATGATTGTCTCCTGTTATTGCATAAAACCTTCAGATAGATTAAATTTTCTGTTGTATTTGCACCATGCAAGCCTTTTTACTGAAAAGCACACCATGTGTCTTAAGGAAAAAAAACTCTGCGTCTTAGGAATTTCCAGCCACAACTCTTATGTTCCTGATCCTGCGACATTGCAGCCCTCTAAGAGTTTGTACAGAGCTGATGCCAAATAGACAGTACAGGGATACTGCATTTCACAAAACTGATACCTTAAAAGAAATGAAGTACACATCTTTTCCCTTCTGAGGCTGACGAGTGACAGCAAGACGCGGCATATGCTAGTGTGTGTATGTGCACGCATGCATTTTACTGTAAGACTTTCTCTGTTCTCCCTGCCACACGAGCGTTTGTTTTCAGATTTGTTCTTTTCCAAGATTGATGGACAGGAAGCTTTAGGAAAAGATTGGAATCTTATATTGGGAGGGATTTAAATCTTATCTAGACTAGTGTTTCAATCCCTTTTCAGAATCCAATGGCCCTGAGACAAGCTACTACTAGACGCCTGTCCCCACTGCTAATGCCACTGTAATGGATGTACAACCTTGGTTTATCGTAGGTTCTCGAGTTAAGAAGTAGAGAGAAGGTCACAAGGAGGATACTGAATGATACAACTTGGACAGTGTTAGTGTATGTGTGCTATAACATAAGAACAACCTCCAAACCTGACAGGGTTAGCATAGAGGTAGAGAGATATAGATACAGACTTAAATTGATGAGGCACACTTGTAAATTGATAAGGGAGTTTGATGCACCATACTATTGAAATTTATCTAAATTCAATGTTGTTAAACATTCTTAAAGATCAGATGAATTATACATGAAGTGTATGGATTATTTGTCCCAGGCAAACAATGGTGACATTTCTGCCTATCACTTAGTATGACAAGGTTAGCATGTTTTATTCAAAAGTTTTAAACAGTGAAATGATTTGTATGCATTACTCTTTCATTGGACTGTTAGGGAAACTAGAAAACAACACAATTATTCTATGACACAAAGTCAGATTTTGTATTAAATAAATAAAATGACAGAAGAGGATTATTTGTAGCACCTTCAAAATTCATACTGAAGCCCTCTTGTCATCTGGAGATAAAAAAAAAAAAATTAAGAAAGATGAAGGAAAAGGAAACAAGGCAGTGGCCTCTTCCACCAAAAAAAAAAAGAAAATGATTAAATCATGAGCAGCACAAGGTATCTTGGTAATAGAGTCCATGGTTTTACATAAATTAAAAGAAGCTTCTACTGGAACATAAAGTGGAAACGTGAAATATGCCTAGAATTTCCTGTGTTATATGAAATTAAAAAAAAAAAAAACAGGGAAAAAAAATCCTTCTTGGTCGTACCTTAGGCCCTAAGGAAGTCTAGAAGTTTGGGGTTCAAATTCTGTTCTCTGAATTCGGATGTCCCTTAGCTTTCTAGAACACTCTTTGAGTCATATTTCCGTAGTATTGCCTGCTGAGCCTTTCCCAATTGGAAAATAAAACTAATTACTCAACGAACAAGAGAACAGAAAGATGGGAATAATTTTCTGTGCCCATGGTTGAGGAACTCTGCAGATAATTGAGAAACCTTGGTTCAATATCTGCTCTGGATGGCAGAAAGGCATGATGGGTTTCCCATGTCCCAAAAAATGCCACAATGTTTGACAAATTATGTGCACTGAAATAGAAATAAGGGCTGATAAAATAAGCATCAGCTTCATCTGCTTCCAGGCTTGATACTCAAGTTATCAGCAGTTCTAACAGGAGTTAAATGGGGTGAGCAGGACTGCTTGGTGGCTACAAGTTGGTTTTGTAATTTCAGATAGGATATTTTCTGACCTCTACAAGGCATTTAGAAGATCATTTTTGTTCTAACATTTTAATATGATTAGCAGGTTCTGCATGTTATCATTAGGAAGGACTCAAGTCTACAAGCACTGTGGCATTCCACATCTTACTAGTGTTTTACAAAGAGCACATAGAGTGCAGTGATAATACAGAAGACAACGTACTAACAGGGTACTTGTCCCTTTATGGCAGTCAAGAGACTGGAAAGAGTATTGCAAGATTTCAGTAATGAGCTGTATCAAGTAATTTATTATTTACTTGTCTAGTATCTTGTCTCTAACAATGATCAGTTCCAGATCTGTTAGTGGAAAGCACAGAATGTCTTTCTTCATTAACTTCAGTTCTGGTTACTTATCTTATTTACTACATAAATCCTCAATCCTTAGTCTGGTTTCTCTGGCTTCTTTTTTTCTTTTTTTTTTTTTTTTTCCCCCACCTGAATGACATTCTGTTGAGGAAAACTTCAAAGTAGAACTAAGCATTATGTGAAAAGAGATTTTTAAAATTTTTAATTCTGAAAATCCTGTTCTTCATTTGCTTGATATTTTGAAGTCTAACTTGATCATGGCTTTAAAATTCAGCTGAATAGTAAAAGTAAAAAATTACTTGTTTTAGACATATCAGAAGAATTAGCAGATAATCGGTTGCATTTACGAACAAGAGTTGCAGGTGCACTTTGGCAACTTTTGCACTAAAAGTAATGGCATGCATTATTCATGAAGAAGACCAGTTCTGGAGTCAGGTAGATGAAACACTATTCATAGCATGTGTACATTACAGATTAGTGGCAATGAATTTTTCTGCTTTATCTCCTTTATTTTTTCATAGTGTTCTTCAAAGCTGAAAAAGGAAGAAGTAAATAATTACACTTACATAAAGGGTGGTCTAAGAAGGTGAGGCTAGGAAATTGTGGCATGGAAAGGAATAGATAGGTGGATATGAGCGGAGGAGAAAGGGAACTCCATTGCCACAGCTGTATCTCTGTACCCTTGACAATATCAGAAATCACATTTAAGCTCAACTACCATCTGACATATTTCACTGTAGATTTGCTGGCCGTCATCAAATAATGCTTTGCAGTACACAGTAGCTGTTAGTCTCAGAAGTATGGTTTGTTTTTTTTCTTGAAGGTAGCTATACTACCCAAATATTAATTAAAAAGTAATATTGATGAATTTAAGACATTTAATAGAGTAAGAAATTTAATACAACATGGGACACAGACTTGGTACAGGAGGATTTCTAACTGCGCAATCCTCATCTGAAATCTGAAGTGGCAAACAATGCCAGGTTGATTCAAAGCTCTTTTTTGACTCTTGAGATCTTTAATCATAATTCCTAAACATATTTTAATTACTTTAATTTGCATGTGCACCTTATTAAGATGATAGTTATAAAACTAAAGATTATGTCTATACAGTATGGAACACGCTACTCCCTCAGCTATGTGCCATGTCCTTTCTGTGCGATTAATTTCCTGTTCTTTAACCTCTAGTTCTTAAAATGCTGCTGTGTTGTTTTGATTTAGGCTGTATCTTAATCAAGAATTGAGTAACATCTCAATAATGCATGATCTCATTGTGCATTGAATAGCATAAATAAAACAAGTGAGAATGCTTCTACAAGCTTTTGAATTAAGAAACATAAATTTTATTTCAAAGATTATTTATTAGAACTGTCTGTGGATCAAATTCACAGCTCATAAAATTACAATTTATTGGTTTACTAGCTAGTTACCTTTCAATTTCTGATTAAGCTGTCCTGAGCTTATTTCCACTGTTTCAAACTTAATCTCAGTTTTTCTCTAATGAATAAAACTCATTTTGCTACATGTAATGCTTTGGTGTATTTCAGTTGCTCTCATTTGCTCTAAAAGCAAGTGGTAAAGGACAAAAAGATACATATTCTTTATACTTGTGCTCATTGTAATTTGTAGGTTTCAGCTGTAATTCTTCTGTATTCACAGATCAGCATTCTTTAGAAAAGAGTTGTCTTGTGTGTTTTGAACACATAATAGTTTTATGTTACATCCTTTTGAAGTTTAAATCATATCTATATTTTATTCCTGAAATATGTCAGATTTCAGAAATATTTGTTTCAAAAATTGTATTTTCCTCATTTAATGTGTCTCCATTTACCTGATTCTGTAAGCTAGCTTAATAAAATTTTGTATTTCCAGCTGTAGACATTATTAAATGGGCATATTTTTCAAAAAGTTCTAGGTACTTGCTGCTTAAACTCTTACAGTTTGATGTCACTCCTCACTCAGGAACATTGTATGTAACTATTTGTGCTGTGTATTTGGGCTTCCCAGACCTCTAAATGAAGCTGATAAAATGCATCTTTAATTAAAAGAGTAGGAAAAGGAAAAGGGTTTGCAGTTTATCAATACAACCGCATCACAAGATATTTGGATATTTGACTATAAGCTGGAGAATTTGCACAGAACTTCCCTCAACCTTCCTTGTAAACTTGCAGCTTAAGCTACAGCCAAATTGTCCATGCCTTAATATTAAGAATGGATTTACTGAGGTCCTTTTATGTCTTAGGCTATCACATAACAAAATAATTTGTTTTCCTGAAAAAATAACCTGTTCTCCTCATGTGGTACATAACTTTGTTAGCTATTTTTATGACTTCTTGTCTATAATAGAAAAGATGTAATGACCCACCTGATTCTTAATTGAATGCATTAGTCTTCTTGCTGTATTATGCATCCACAGTCAATGGTTGTAATTGATTAGTGCTTCATCTGGATTCCAAAGATTAAGTAATGCAAATTGTTTTACAGTTCCTTAATAGAGCCTGCTTAACAAGACAATCAGGAGATTTCAAGGCTTACTCTCTGTTTGGAGTTACACAAAAGCAGTGACTAAGTCTGAGATCTAGTGCTACTGATATTAACTTTTATGCACATTGAAAAAACCTGCCATCTACATTTATAAATATTGCCATTATGTTCATTTATTAGTAATAATAATAAAAAAAAGGCAAAATAATAGCTTGTTCCTACCCTACCTCCAACCTCCTTTGTATCTCTACTTCCGTTTTTTCTCTGGATTTTCTGCACAGCTCCTGAGAACTAGAGAGAGTGATACTATATGCTCTGGGGGGAATTTTCAGCAGATAAAAGAGTTCATGGCCTGGAAATTTGTCTGAATATTTGCAGTCCCCATCAGAACAGCCAGCTACTTAAATAAAGAGAATAACAAGATGCATTTACTTCATGCACACCTGTGTCAGCACAATGCCATCTTGCAGGTGTATCTTCTAGAAATAACATCACACTGCCAGGCTGTTGGCACTGCCAACACTGCCTGTATCGAAGGTTGTACTTCTGGGAAAGGCAGTCATGAAGCTACCCGAAAGGGCAGATAGACAAATAGTCTTTATGAGATTTAAGTTCTTCTGAGTAATTTAAAAACATGGACTAAATTTCTGGATTATTTTTTAATTATAGGGAAAGAAAGACTTTTCCTCTGTTGATGACTCAAAATTTATGCTACCTTATAAACAGGGAGGAAACATTTAATGAAAAGAACTTGTAAATTCCAGTGCAATTATGAATTAGAATCTCCTTGTTCCTGCTAAATATAAAAGTGATTTTTTTTTTGTTTTCCTTTTGATTCTATTTAGAAAGCTTTTTACAAGGTATAGAGAGACAAATTGCCTTTGAAATGTGCATTGAAATGAGTAGATTTTTCTTTTCTGATTTTGTTGTGAAACACGACCTTGGTTGATTCAAGAGACATATTTGGTCTGCAGGAATACTGTTGAGACTTTTACACTCGAGGGAGGAAGCTTTAAAGATGATTCTATATGTAGAATCATTGGATATATGTATTCCAGATGACTGATTTTTTTTTTTCTCTGTGTTCTCCTCATTGTGGATTTTTGCATTTCTACTTTTTTTTGATAAATAGCACTTGGTAGTTCAGAGATGAATTCACACAGACTGTGGCTTTTGTGATTAATTTACTAACCACATAAATAATAATTTTTCATCCTCTGTGTTTTTGGACTCTAAATTTTTGCACTGTCATTTGCACATTTTGATCTTGATGTTTTTTTAATCGCAGCAGACCATTTATTTATCCCTGGTGTAAATCTACTAAAGAAAGCTGGGTCCTGGTCCATATGTAGTGTGCGCATCCCATTTCCCCTTCTGTCATCACTTCATCTGTGAAGATGAGATTTAAAGGGCCCCATTTTTCACTGCTTACGCACCCTGATCACTGATTAAATTGTTTTGAGTACACAAAGAAAACGAAGCAGAGTGAAAATCAGGAATAAGCTTTGTCCGTGGTGGAAAAGCATTTTGTTGTTTGACTTTAAATGTACAAAGAGCAAGTCCTACTTATATTTAGCTGTATTGTCTCATACTTGATAGTCCTTTGTAATTTTCAATCTTTTTAGAACAAAGTGTAATAATAGAATTTGTTCTGGCACTACCTTCTAGCTAAACATTACATAAAACCATTTACAGGATCAAATCTTAGTGTTTCTCCATAGGAAGCAGCCAGTGTTCATACAGATGTGTTACACGGATTGTAGATCATGAAATGATCTGACACCTAATTTAATCTGGAAAGTGACTAAGTTTAAGCACTGGCATATCTTCTAAGAATAAAAACCAAATTAGTCTTTCAAAGAAAAAAAAAAATTATTACTTAACAGGTAGAATCAATGAAAATATGTGTTAAAAATTATTTCTGTTTTCTTTTTATTGACTTGGTAACTTATTGGTAAATAAAAAACTAAAAAAAATATTCTGGAAGGGAAAGAACAAGTAAACTATCTCTTTTGAACCCTTATTATCTGTTTTAGATTTTATGACACAGGAGGCAAAAAGCTTCAATATTTTACGCTTAGACAATTTTTGATACATGTATTTGTCTCTATTGTGGATTGTTAATAGAAATCTTTGTGCTCAGAACAGCAGACACTATCCTTTTCCGCATCACCTTTACTATACTACCAAGAAGCTAATAGGTCAGTGACTAGAGGAATTATTCTCTAGGTCTACAGTGGGATTATCAGTGTGTACTCTTTCAGCATATGAACCAGCATGCTCAAGTCATAGATATTATCCATCCCTCCAAAAATCGAATTGAATCAAAAAGCATTACCAACATTGCCAATATGCTGTATTTTCTGTCTTCTTGTGTTTGGAAAAGACAGGACAACATCCAGATTTTGGCATAAAACTAGTTTGTATGACTGTATTATATGGGTTTCACTATTCATAAAACAGATCTTCAGTAATTAAGTGCATGAAATAAATAGCTATTAATCAAGTTCCTCTTAATTGAATGTTAAATACAGGATAAAGATTAGCATCTTTCCACCTATGCTAATTTCATAGGTGCTGTATGGACATTAAGTGTCTCTCTATCTGTTCTCAATTTCTAAAATTTTTCTTCACTTATGTTTAGAGCGATTCTCCAATGGTAACAGATTCTTGCCTAGCTAACTGTAAGTATTATGGCATCATGCAATAATGCAGTAAGCCTATGACGGCATTCTGACAGTGTTACTTTTACTGACAGGAAACCAGATGCTATTGAAACCTATTCAGAGTTCTCTTTATTAAAGGCAAGAGAAAATGCATTTATGTGCTTTCTGAGAAATCCTAATGTAGAAAGTAATCTTGTTTGGAAGAAAAGGATTGAGATAGGCAAGAGAAGGGTGTGTTCCAGAGAATTAAAACCTTTAGGCAAGATTGAAAATAATAATAATAAAAAAGTGTTTACTGCCTTTGTGGGGGACTTTTCACTGTCTGTGCTGTGGTATGGAAGGACTGAGAGAGAAAGCAACTCAGCAGCCCTCAGTAGGGGAAAATTTGAGGACTCAGAGACTTCTTAAAGCCTTCGATAGTATCTGCCTGAAAAATCTCCTAATCCTTCAGATTGTTGATAAAGCCATCATCTAAGTCATATCTTGAATCTTCCAGAGTTATCACTATCTGAAGTTGTAGAAGAAAGGTTTTCTAAGACATCGTTGCAGTATGACTGCTGGCTCTTTGCAGAACCTCATTTGCAGATTGAATATACCTAAACCACACCATAGCCTCTGAGATCATGGGAAAATGGGATAGTACACTGAGGTGTGGAGAGGTAGTGCACAATCTAAGAAATTGAAAGTTTGCTGTTGACAGTACTAAGTTGAACAGTAATAGTAAAAATTTCAAATTATTTATGCTGGTTTTGCAGGACTCTGTGAAAAGTAAGTTTTAGTACACAACTGTGCTCAGATCTCTGGATCTTTACGTGACTTTACATGTAGGTAGTTCAGTCTGGCTACAAAAAACCCCCTTATTTTTAGGACATAATTTGAGTTTGCAACACACTGGTCATGCCAGTAGCACTGGAACACCATGTCCAAATCAGTGTTATGTTCTGAAAGGTATCTAAATGTAAAACTGTCCCTGTTTTACTGCTTTAAAGAACATGCAAACAAGTTATCTAGAAAGACTATAGACAGCAGAAGAAAATAGCAAAGGCAGAAAACAGAATACTGATGATCTTGGTGAATCTTCATCTCTCTGTCTATATGTGTGTATGTATATCTCTCTACATATATAATACACATATACCATTTGCATACATATATATGTATATATAAACCTATATTGATGAATCTTCCAAAGGCTTTTGCCTTAGATCATTTATAGCTTTGAGGGGTACAAAAGACAATGAGATAAATAGCTCAAGAAGGAAAGGTAACAAACATTAACATTTTTGCTATAACACATATCTATTATATTTTAAACTTTGCAAGCATTTTGGAGGATGCTACAATTGGGGTACATAGATAACAAAGGAGAAATACGAAACGATATGACTAGAACCTTGAAAGAGGAGAGGACATCATTAGCATGGATGATGCAGGGATGAACTATCTATCTGTAAATGTAAAAGGGGTGATAGAGCTCTATTACTGAGTGGGGTGGGAACAGGGAAATAAGGGGAAATGAGATATTGTGACTGCTTTCCCTCCCTTTTATCAGCTCCAGAAACTTCTTAAACTGAGTGTTTTATTGATGAATCTAATAAGATTTATTCTTCAGAAAAATCTCTTTGCTTGGGTGCAAACCTTTTGTAGTCTTTTCTACTTTTATATACAAATTATGCATCTATTGAGAAGGGTAGGAAAAATAATAAAACGCCACTGGGAAGACTTTATCTTGTTTGGATTTTCATCTCAGCTATGAAAAGTGAAAAAAATGCAAGAGCCTGAAAGTATTTGAACTTTAGATCATTTGTATTTATTTGGACCTATTCTGGGCCACCAAACACAGATCATTAATCACTTCACTTTCCAGTTCCTAAGAACACAATTTAGAGCTTCTGATCTAAGAGGAAGCAAAGCATTAATCTCTTTATCTTGCTATGCCTAGGCTATCTATTTCTCTTTACGGCGTTACAAGAGGTTCTTATCAAGTTCCCTCAACAAATATGTAGGCACGTATGGCAGTACCTTTTGTTCTGAAGACCTAGGGAACTTCAGGAAAAAGGAAAGGGTTTGCACACCACTCATATAAAGGCACTCTCTGGAGAAAAGAACTTTATGACATACCCTTTTAAAAGCTTAAATAAATTATGTTCTTCGCTAACCACATAAGCACTTCAAATGAATGAAAAAGAATTTTCCAGGAAATACGTCTATTTTCTGTGTCCATATGGGAAGCTTTATTTAAATCATATTCTGTATGCACTCTAGTCAGTTCAGAAGACTAGCTCCAACCCTGATGGTTTCCTTTTCTATCAGCTTACCCCCTTGTAGGTTTTTAAATGGCAGGATTTTGAACAGGATGCACACTAAGTACTGTAACCATATCAAGAGCTTGGATAAATTATTTTGTAGATTCTGCAGTGATCAGTTTTGCAAATCTGTATCCTACAGATACAGAAATGATCAATTTTGCAAATCTGTATCCTACACGCATGGTTTGCTAATTCTTTGGTATCACCTGTTCCATTCCTTACATTTTTCTCTGCCTTCTGCACACAGCTGTTGTGAGGTGAACACTTTTATCTTCAGAGGAAACAGGGACTGATGAGTGCCATTCTATTGCTATTTATGATTTATGACATAATTTGAGAGGAAATAGTGCAGAAAACTGTACTTGCACTCTGGCTGTGTAAAGTCTGCCCAAGAATCAGAATTGGGACATTTTTCTTGTATGTTAGACTCCTTGTGACAAGGATGACAGCAGAATTTTAAAGGCCGTTTCTGAACCATTGCACATGCTGAAGTCCTGTTCTGCAAGGTGCTCAGTGTCCTTAGTTTTCTCCAATAAACCCAGGATTTATGGAGAACATGTTTATTCCAAATACTATCAAGACAGGTGGTGAGTTCTGTAATGGTAACTCATGATCCAGCAGTACTTTCATCATCCTTGTTATAAACTTGATGCCTTTAGGAAAAATGGACAGAATCAATACAAATAAAAATGTTAATGTGCACAACAGCTGACATCCACAAGATTACTCACGTACTAAAACAGCTCAAGGTAGTCACAAAAACTGTACCATACCAAAAAACTCCAGACAAATACAATTGCTTTTTGGAAATATTCCATAATGCAAATGGAGAGATCCTTTGTGTTTAGATTCTTGATTTTTAACCAGGTTTAAAATATTTTGAAAACAAAATAAAAGCACAAAAAATAAGCAAGATTTGCTCTGAATTTCCGGACATTTTTTCCCCTTGTTTGGTAAATGTTCCGCCATGTTTTCTCCCATAATTATTATTAAATAGTTCACTTGTGCTACTTCAGTTTATCATGAGTATGCACAAGGGGAGCACAGGTACTGGGAAGAAAAGGGTTACATCAGGTGAGGAGTACGTAAGTGCGCAGAGCAGAACGTAGGGGATATGCTTCTGAAGTGTCCTTGGCTAAACTACTGCCAGCTTCAGCAGTTGTATCAAGCAAAATTTTAAACATTTTATCCAGTTAGACATATGTTTTAACTAATACTCTTATGTTTTAATTAGAGTTCTGAACCACAGCCTCTCATTTCCAGGCCTTTTCCGCCTCTTTCTCTTTCTTGACTAAAGTCCTGTAACACTTGCAGGAGTAACACAGTTCTATTTATGCAACTTCAAGTCCCCAGTTCTGGAGAATCATGATTGCAAATCGCTTTACTCCAACTAATCCCACTTGAATAGCAGTTCCCCTGGAAGTGAAATTTGTTGGAATATTCTTTTCAGACGTGAATGTAAAAAGATGGGTCCTAACTGAAGTCTTGCGTCATTTTGGTGTTACAGATGGGCCCAATTAGTCTGTCGAGCTGTGTGAAACACCTTCTGATTTAAAACAAAGCAAAACAAAATAAAACAAAAAAAACAAAACAAAACAAAACAAAGTGTTCTTATTCCATTAGCCAAGGATGAGGAGCTTTTAGCCAATATAGCACATTATTTCCTTTTAACTCCTTCCAATACTTTTTTTTTTCAGTTATTTAGGATAAGTAAGTTGCACCAACCCTTCACAATGTCCTACTTAGTTTTTTATTAGATTAACTGAGAGCTTTATTTGTTACAGCCATTAAAGCATGTAAAGCTGCTGAAAAGAAAAGTATTTTGTGGCGAACTTTGTGACTTCAAAACTAGATTTCATTACGGGGTATAAAAATTCAACATCTTCTCTGTTTTGGAAAAGGATATGAAGACAAAGGAAATAAACCAGAAAGCACAAGGTATGGTCACACAGAAAGATGGTTAAAAAACTCGCATGAGATCACTGCAAACAAACTCTGAATGCGGCAAAGAAGTTGCTTAATTCTAAATTGCTTTGTTTTTAGGTGTATTCTTAAATATCAGCTGCTGACAGCTCTAGACTTTTTCTCATTCTCTTTCAGAAACATTCCAACTAAAAGATAATTAGAATTGGTTTTTAATTTTAAACTTATTTTTTTTTTAGTGGAATAGAATTTTCAGTTGGAGAACTTCACAAGAAATATTGTCTTAGTTGTAAAAATATTTATTGTGGGTTTCACTTTTTAAATTTTTGTTTTAGTTTGTTTTTTTTCTCCTTTATATAATAAAAAATCTGAGTCTTCTGAAAGATTGTCTCTCACTCTCATGCACATAAGTCATTCTATTTGTTATTTTTCTGTACTTGATTTTTTGACATCTTGGCAGATGTTTCATATAGTCTTACATTGTGATGTTGGGGAGTGTTGTGATCATGACTTGGATAGAGAGAAAGAAACTCCACCTAGCATGTATCAGCTATATTTCAGAAACCAAGGGAGAGAAGTGAAGTTGTATAAATGGCAAAATAATTAGATCCTGATTTTTTAGAGAATTTCTTTATAATACCAGTACCTTTTCCTGTGTAGTGATATAAAGAAAATGGTAGAGAGTGTAAAGTAATCTTTCCTAAACACCTGTCAGTATATTTGTCATCCAGTAATCATATATATTATTTGAAATGGTACATGAACTTAGTATAGAACATGAGAAGTATTTCTGTGGTACAAGCATAAAGTGGATTTATTTCCTATGCCCTATATTTATGGTAAACACAGTTTTTACATGGTTGCAGGTCAAATGTAAGAGGTTTATCAAAATTACAGGAAAATGCAGAAGAAATCAGATAGAAGAAAAAAGACTAAGTAACAGAACACAAGCACCCATCATTTGAACTGTAACACTGAAAGAAATAGTCAGATTAG
>WHYT01000419.1:0-55705 GCA_009806455.1 Tetrax tetrax
GCCGCCGCCGCTGCCGCCGCCGCCGCCGCCGCCCGCGGCCCCTCGCAGCGCCGGGCGCCAACCGCCACAGCGCCCGCCGCGGGGCCGGGGGAGCCCCGCCGTGGGAGGGTGGGGAGGGCACGGCGGAGGCGCCGTCGCTGAGGCGGCGGAGCAGGGGGCGAGGGGGCGTCGGCGCCCTTTGGCCGGGCGGGAAGGGCCGGCGCCGCGGCAGCCTGGGCGCTGCGGCCGGGGCCTCCCCTCAGACCCCGCGGCTTCCGCGGCGCCTCCCGCGGCCGGGCCGGGGGTTGAGCTGCTCCCGGCGCTGCTCGTGCTCCGCGTCCTGGGAGACGGATTTTGAAGTTTAAAGCCCGTGTGCGGGTTTCTTTTAAAAAACCTGTACGATCCGTCCCCTCACAAAACACCAGCCTGTCTTCAGCCGGGAGCTGGAACCGCTGAACGCCCCGCGGTGGGGAGGGCAGCGGCCTGGCACAGGGGGAGCTGCGAGACGTGTGTCTCCTGCCTGCAGCAAACCTCTGCCACGGCGAGGGCTTGGGGCTGGGGGACGGGGAAACGAGGGGCTGGGGGACGGGGAAACGAGGGGCTGCTCCTCGCCTCAGGAAGCGGGATGGCGGCCATGGAGAAGAAGATCATCACGGGGCTGCCGTCGGGCAACAGTGCTGGCTTGTGGCATGGGTGGGTGAGGTGGCACCAGTGGAAAAGAGCAGCGCCGCTCCAGTCAAGTGACTTCGGCCTGGCACTCGGTGCCTTGAGCATGCTAGCGTGCAGCAGTGATTAGCATATATTAATGAGCAATTAGCATCTGGTAATAATCATTCCTATGCCAGTGACACTTGGATTTGCAGTCCCCGACCTATGCGTTGAGCCTGAGTTAACAACAGTAATTGATGGCATTGTATGTGCAGCACTCTGAGGGCTGTCCTCTCCCAGGACGTGCTCGCAGCCGGAGCGGAGGGAGGCTTGGGAGAACGCTGGCCGCCAGCCGCTGCAGGCTGCCGGTGGGTGCCGGCAGAGGGCCGCACTCTATTAAATATTAGTGCTCATCAGGAGGAAGGGGACTCGTGCAGAAATTACTCCTGGCAGTGGTTAAAAAATTTTCATTCGCTTCAAAGTTTGATTTGTGTCCCACGAGTGCCAAAAAACTGGTGCAACCCAAGAAAGCAAGCACTCCGTCCCTTGCCAAGTTTGCCGCAGAGGGGCTAGGAAGGGGCAGCACCAGCTAACAGGTTTTCAGGTCCCCATGCTTGTGTCAGGGACGAAGTCAGAGCTTTGAAAGCTGTTGCTGAGCGGTGGGAGCAGGAGAGCTGTCTCAGTGCGCTCATGCTGCTACTGCCCTCCCCTGGGAGCGCTCCCCTCATGGAGGGCAGTGGGGTGGTACATGTGGCATGGGCTTGCTCAGACATGGGCAGCATGGACCACGAATACTCGTGCTTGCCTCACTTTCTAGGGAGGTGAATCCAAGCATGCCAACTAGAGCTAAGGTTCCTGGACATTCAGTCCCCACTGAGGGTGCTTTGTTCAACGCTGACAGAGGTGCCCGCGTGTGCTCCACTGCCTCATCTTGCTGCTGCTGCAGTTGCTGCACATGACCAGACTGCTCATTCACCACCTTCAGAGAGTAACTGAACCTGTTGCAGCCTTGAGCGGCAGGAGGAGTGATGGTCTTTCCCTTTAGTGCTCCGTCCTGTTTTCTCCAGCTGGGCCCCAGGGCTCGCTGCAGGATGCCTGTCTTCCCTGGCCTCCAAGGGGCCATCAGATTTGGAGGTGAAGACGATACAAGCCAGAGCAGGAGGAGGGCTGAAGTGGCCCAAAACAAACAGTTCAGGAATGGAGGTCAGAGTCAGAGTTGAGCAAGAAGTTCTGAGAGATGAAAAAGAAAGGAGGTGATGGGGAAGAGGTCTGGGACAAATGGGAGGTTTAGGGATAGTGGGCCTGTGAATGTGACATAACGAAGTTGAAGTTCGGAATTGGTAATGCAAGAGGAAGAGGTTTGGACTGGGGAAGGGCCAGGAGAGGAGAAATTAGATGCTCTGCAGAAGAAATGGGCCAAGGGAGCTGAGGGGGGCAAAATACTGAGATTGGAGGAGAAGCTGAGGAAACAGAGTCAGACTGGGACAGGCGAACATAGGAGCCAGTCTGGGCAAGAAAAGGAAAGGTCAGAAGAAGGGCAAGAAACTAGAATTCTGCTGACAAGCTGAGTAAAAGAGTGTGGGGAAAAAAGACAAAGTTGACTGTCTCCAGGCAGTGGCTGGTTTGGTTGTCCTAAGATGTCCTCTCTGGCCTCCAGCACCAAAAGAGCACAGATTTCACATGGACTCTAAGTGATACCCATTAGTCCTTCAGTTTAGTGCATTGAAAATGGAAAAGTGTCCTAGATGTCTGTTTTTTGGGGCATCTGAATCACCTCAGCTGTGTCCCTCTAGAGCTTTCAGTCCTCTAGTCTGACTCTTTGGTACCATGAATTTCTTCAGAATACCCGGAGAGAGGCTCAGGAGGCTTTTTTATGGTTCTCACCACAATTACATGTGGGCTTCACAGTCTTAGAAAATATCATGTCTTTCTGAGACAGAAGGTTGGTCTATTCTGGACAGAAAAGTTAAAAGGCAGCTGGGATCTCATTTCTCTAAGCAGAGCTCCCAGGGATTTTGGTTGCAGCAGTTCTGCAAATGGAGCCTCAGGAGGAACCATACTGACTTGCTGCTCATCTTTAAAAGGTTTAAGCATCTTGCCTGGCATCACAGAAGAATTCTGTGGCAGAAGCAGGGATAGTCTCCAGCTCTTCAGGACAGCTTTCATCATCTTAATCCTCAGAAGATGATCCTTTCACTCCAACAATCTGTTGTACCTTAACCATTTTTCTCCCCAGCAATTAGCTGGGTCCCAGCCCTGTGGCTGCCGTCTAGTCTCATCTAAAAAAGTCAGAGTCTTAAGCCAGGATTTTCACCAAAAGCTTCTTCAACAAGTGAAACAGGATTCTCATCATCCTGATCTTTCTGGACAGCAGATGCTGTCTCAGGCACCTGATAAGGCAGAATCCTGTTTACCAATTAGCATGTGAGCACGCAACACAGAACAAAGGGGATGTAAATCAAGTGGCACAGACAGCTCTTTTTTGGCACATCCTGTTCAGTACTGGATTTTACAGCCATAATATTGTTTTTAAAAACATTCTTGTCTGCATGTGTGGTTAAAAATTGGCACATTTAAAGAATATTTATATAATCTCTTAAAGTATACTTTGTGCCCAAAATTGGCCTGGACCATACTTTTGGTCATTTTATCTAACCACAAATGTGCTCATTTTTAATATATATCGATCATTACACAAAACACAAACCAAAAGCTTATTATTTTGTTAATGTTTCTAATCACAGCATTCCTCTTTAACTAGTCAGTTATTTGCAGAGAACTGCTTAAACATTTTGTTCAGGGTGCTATGGGAGAGGGGAAATCCTTGGATACGGTGGGTAAGAACAGCAGATGAATGCAGTTGCTGGGCTGTGGGCGATGTCTGGCGAGAAATGCACATCTGGGAATTCACTGATATTCACATGGTGGGAAATGAAGAGAAAGATAGCGGGGAGAAGGAGTGAATGCACGTCTGGAGAAGAGTTAGCAAGAGAGGACACTTACACAGAAAAGAAAGAAGCTTGTGAGGAGGGAATGGGGTAGTAGGAAGTTATGTGTTAATGAATAAATAGCAATAATGGTGTCTGCCAATAAATAATCCGTTTTGGTGAGGCTGTACCCTGCAAGGGTGACAGTTGAGGGAACTGGGAAAACCTGTTGAGCGCATGAGAACATGCCCACCCAGACACAGGCAAACTTCCGTGGGAGGGACGTGCCCCTGTTCAGGCACCTGCCTGCATCTTGCCCACCTCTCTGAGCACTTTTCCCCCATCCAGCCCTCTTAAAATGCAGTTCTGCCTTACAGGCTTTTCTGTTTGTTTGTTTCACAGGTGGATCTAGCTACCAGGTAGCTTTTCATATCAGTAGCTGCATGTTAGAGCACATGAACTGCTCCACTTCTCTGTGACTTTCCTCCCAGGTTTCTCTGGAATCAGTCACTGGCTATCCTGTTCACCCAATGCCTGTCAACAACTGGTAATTTCACTCTGAGCCCACTTAAATAGCTGCATATAGCTGTTACAACCTTTTAATACAACTAATATAGATATGTCCAAAGAATAAACTCATCTAATTTGGACTGTCCTAAAATCTGAGGCTGGAAGAGGAGGAAGGCAAGTCATGGCAGTCTTGAGGCACTCGAGCTTGTGTCCACCCCTGTGCAAGAACATGCAGGCACCCAAAGCAGAAGCTGAAAAAGAAGAAAGTTGCCACCCTGCTCCCCGCTTTCCTGCAGTCGGTGTGAGCTGAAGCTGGGGCAATGCTAAAGGCCAAGCAGGGATTTTTGTGCCATTTCACTGATGACCGAGAAAACCTAAGCCTGTTTTGGGCTTGATTACAGCTTAGCAGGGTTCCAGCACTGGTAGGCAGCATCTTAAATCATGCATCAGTTCTGTTTTTCCCTTGTATCAGCTTGTCTGGAGACAGCGACAGACAGTCACTGGTGTGTTTGCCCGGAGCAGCGGATGATTCCCTTCAAGCCTGAGAGCCAGCGGTGGAGGGAGTGCGGGGAGCCCAGGCAGCCCCAGTGTGCAGCCCTGTCGCCATGGCAACCCACAGCCTCGCCACTGATGAGCTCTTGCTGTCTATCAAAAAGCATTAAGTTTTACATTATGTCTTTTTTATTATAGTTTCTGCACATTTTGGTTTCCTTTCCCCCCGGGGCCCGGCTGCACTACTGAAATGTTCCTTCCTAGTGACTGAGGAATGGCATTTCCTTCTATTTCTGTAGTGTTTACAACTGTGGGAGATGCACAGCAAAGGGCTGGCTAGAATTACTGTTACCAGTGTCAGTGAAACTGGTGTTGCCGTCACTGTTTCAGTCAGAAGTGGTCCAATTTAAGCCTACCTTAAAAATTGGGGAGTGAGTGACTTTTGAAGATTTGCCCCACTTCTTTTGAACTTAGTTCTGCTGGTGGTGGTGGTAGCAGAGTGGGAGTTCTGTAGGGCATCTGTTAGGCAGGGCAGAGCTGGGAAGCACAGTGTGGCCCTGCTACAGCCATATCCCAAGCAGGACTAGATATCCCAAAGAACTAAGGAATGGGGTGCAATCATCGGGAAAAAGTCACATATCCCAAAGTCTGTCCTAAACCAAGGTAGTTGGCTGCAAATGCAGAAGTCCATTTCAGTAAACAGAGAGGGGTTGGTGAGAGGCTGGTGGTCAGGCAAGGAGCAGTGGCTGATGTGAGGAAAGTGAGAAGTACCTGGGTTGTATCTGGAAGCAAAGATTGAAAGGAAGAAAAGATCCCACCGGTTTTTAACAGAAAGAAAAACATGGGAAAGGGACTAAGTAGCAGGGTTCCCAGTGACAGCAGAAGATTGGACTTCATAACCCAGGATAGGCTCACCTGCAAAAAAGCGGGATGAACAGTGGCTGTTGAAGGGGAAAGCATTTGGGAGTACAGACAAACATGATGAAGTAAGTACAGAGGAAGTGGGAGCATGGTCATTGAGATCCAGGGCGAAGAAGAAGATATCTTAGTGCACTCTGACACACAACTCAGCTAAGACCTGCTTCAGCTTCCTTCCCTCAGCCTCTCTAACTTGGAGGAGTTGCAGGACAACTCTGAAACACACTGGCTGAAATAAAACACTTTATGGGTCGCTTGGGAGCTCAGGATCTAAACTTTCCAGTCCCTGCCCACCAAGCAATGCTTCCTCAAGGGTTTTGCAATGCCAAGGGCATTCTGCATGGCCCAGCACAGCATCTAGGGCTTCTGGCTCCCAACAGCGGCCACACAGTGCAGCGCTCTGCCTTGCTAGTGTAGCCGGCTTGTCAGTGCTGCTAATTAACCCAGACAGAGCTTTCAGGTGGCTTGCTGTGTTGTGCCGTTCAGAGAGATCATCAGAGACTCCTCCTGAAATGATGGAGATTTCGCCTCTTGCGGTGGCAGCTGTTTGCCAGAGGGTCAGTAGATTCAATACAAAAGGCGCTGTGAAATACTGTGCTGCAGGCTATCTACTGTACCTCTTCAAAGACAGCTGTACAGTTAAGGCTGGTGTCTAGACAGGTTTTTGATACAATAGAAGTTTAGTTAAGATATGTCTCCTAGGCTGGAATTCACATGGAGAAGGACTTCTATTTCTCTAAACCAGCCTAATTGAAGGTAAGTACATAAACTCCTCTGACAACAAGATGCATTTAGGTTTTCTTTCCAGACCCCCAAGCAACTTTACTGCCATCAACATTCAGCCATTTGAATAAGGACTATATGGTGCTAAACATAAACATAACATTGATGAGGCTTTCAAAAATTGTACCTGCCAGTGCTGAAGTCTCTTCTCTGCCTTTAACAAGGTAATATTGCTGCAGTCAGGATGTGACTTACGATATTTTCAGATAGTTTTTTTTCACAGTAGAGAATGACGAAAAATACCTTACCTCACACTGGATTAAAAAAAAATATGCTTTAATTAGATTAACATTATAATCCAGTTAAATATCTGTTACATTTATTTCCAAATATTTTTTCCTAAGAGGCTAAACAACAGACCAGTGAGGGTGTAGCAAGAGAACAACCTTCTGATCTCCAGTAAGTCAGAAGCTGGCCAATTACTTCACCCTAGTGACAAGCCAATTAGGATGCTGCATAGTGTTTCTGCATGTTTCTAATTTTAGAACTATGCTACAGGGAGGCAAAAGTAGGTGATATTAACTCCTCTGGCATTGATCTGGTAGAATCACAGTCCTGCTGCTATCTAATATATTTTCAGGAAAAGCAGGAAAATTACCAGCATTCTAGTGTAGGTATAGGGACTATGTAGACCTTTCTAACATGCAGGATCTGATCAATATTTGGATAGAAGAATCTACAAGGGGAGCTTGGGAGCTGCAGAGAGTGATTTTGGTGCTGCGCAAGATGATATTCTAGCATAAAGTGAGCATTCACCCTGGCATTACACAACACGGCACAACTAAGTCTGCTGTGCTTCCAGGAGGATTTAAGGTAAAATGTTTAAACATACCTAAGTAACCTGCCCATAAATCAGCATCTTCACCTGGAGCAGACTGGGGAAGGAGATTAAATGGAGAAAGTGTGGAATTTTTCTCTTTCAGAGTATCTCTGTGACATAATGCAGTGCCATTCAGGGATATCACAGCTACTGCAAGCAGTGTGGTCACATTAGCAAGATGCTAATACGATTAATTAGCCCTGATGACAAGCAGGTTATACTAACCTGGTCACAGCATCATGCTTATGTACTTAACTGCCTAAGTCTCCAGAGTGCTTGCAGCTCGCTTAGGTTAATGTAGTCTAGTGATTTAATAAGCATATAACCTATTTAATTGTTCAAGCCATTAATAACAGTATTGACTAACACCAAACCTGAGGCAGAGTCTTGTGGAACTGCTAAAGATACACACATTCGATATATCAGTGAGCTACCAGTAGCTACTCTTTTAAAGTGTTCCTTGCCACCTACCTATGCATTCACCTTCAAGGAGCTTCACCTAAACAACCTTTCTTAAGGCATTAAAAGCCTTAAAAGCCAATATATAGGACACCTATCTCCTTGTCTTTAGCTGCAAGGCGAGTTATGCTGTAGGACGAGGGGTAATGGTTTTAAAATAGAGGGAGGTAGGTTCAGACTAGATATAAGGAAAAAAAAATTACAATGAGGGTGGTGGAACACTGGAACAGGTTGCCCAGAAAGGTGGTGAATGCCTCATCCCTGGAAACTTTCAAGGCCAGGTTGGATGGGGCTCTGGGCAACTCGATCTGGTTGGAGATGTCCCTGCTCCTTGCAGGGGGGTTGGACTAGATGGCCTTTAAGGGTCCTGTCCAACCCAAACTATTCTATGATTCCTAATTAAATTTGACAAGATTGTTCCTTTATAAATCCGTGTTAGGTGTTACTCATCCCTGTTTTATCTTCCATATGTTCATAAAAAACATTGTTTTTTTCCATATTATTCTAGGAGTTAAAGCTTGGGAGACTGATCTGTAACTCCTTCAGTTCTGTTCTCCACGTTCATACTCCTCCCTCATCCTTTTCTAAATGCAGACACTAGATGTCTTTTTATAATCTTTCTAATATTCTAAAACTCTTCATCCCCCCTGCATACCATAATATTGCCTCAGCCTCTTGCCTGTAAGATTTACAGTTCCCTCAGTAATTTCCATGGGCTCCCCTGGTCAGCAAACCCATCTACATGGTCTTGAACATATTGCTACTCCTACTCCTACTCCTACTCCTATTCCTTTTCCTATTACTATTCCTATGCCACACTTGGAGTTCTACCTCTCTATAATGATGCCAATGGCGTTAACCATATAATCAAATTTAATATCCATGATAAAGCAGCAAAAATCCCTACCAAATTTCAGTCCTCCTGTCATCTGTTACAAATTTTCTGTTTCCATTGAGAAGTAAAGCAACACTTTCTGTAGTCTCTTGGTCTTTCTCCTGATGCTGACAGGCTTCTGGAATGTCTCCTTGTTTTTAGCCCCAGGCTGTGATTTGAATAAATCTTTACTTCGTGTGTACTGCTGAAATCATCTTTGGCCCAAAAATGTCTCTAAACTAATTTTTCATCTTAATGGTGGTACTGAGGTAAACAGCTGTTGAGTGGAGCCAACACTCTAATAGCTCTGGAAAAAGTATCAAGAGTTTCACAGTCAGAAATTGGCAATATTGCAGACTCTTTGCATAAAACAAGAGTGCATACAATGATGGGGAAAATAGATGCAGATGGCCACTAAAATGAAGAGGCTAATGAAACCAATGAGCAATAGGAGTTTACACAGTCTATGTTTTATCCAACATACTTCTTGCCAGTTAAATGGTAATAGGAGGGAAGGGTGATTGCATTCTGATTTCGTTGAAGAACGTGATACTGTGTTTTGTATTATCTTGTCCAAAATATTCTAAATGACTTGGATGGGCTCATTAGAATGTGTACTGAAAACCTTCTGAAAGGCAATGAAAAAAATAAAACCCAACATTTAACCACGTTGGAGCAATATTTAGTCACATACCCAGTGGATCCTTGTTAGATACAATTTTAATTAATAGCTTCATTATCTGAAAGAGGCAATAAACATCACATTAATGAAACTTACTGTAGAGGCTAACTAGTTGTAATCACCACTAGCAGAAGTAGAAGAAATTAAGGGGAACTTATGTGAGTGGAAATATCAGAAGATACCATCTGGGGGAAACCAGAAGTTACTATATTTGGTAAAATAAGAGTCTCCATAAAAGAGGAGAAAACCATGGAAAGTGCTGTGTTGCAAGAGGGGCACGCACTTATAGTGAATAGAGTTGTGAGAATAATTGATTTTTCTGTTTGGTGGCCAAACTGAAAATAAATTAGAGAAAACTAATATCCAGTCAGATACATTGCTTGCTTTTCACCTATTTTTACCATTTATTAGCACTAAACTTAGATCAATTTTAGAATGAAGAAGTATTAGATAACAAAACCAAGACCATTTAATTTTGAAAATATTGAAACAGAGCACTTCTGGTTTGTTTTTTTTCCTCCTGGTACTATTACTCAAAATGAATTTCACAGCATGTGAATTGATTTTTGATTCCTAATGTGTCTTTTTGAGAAATGAATATAATAGACTCATTTGCAAAAAAAACCAAGTTGTAATAATTCACCCAGAACATCCTGCCTCCACACCAAAAACTTTTGGTTGGTCTTTAGGTTATGTATTTAGGAAAACATCTCACAGCTTAGGAGCTCTCCTTGTCAAACTACAAATCCCATTTGGTCTTGCAAAAGTCCTGCAGAAGTCACTGTCGGCTGGAGACCCCACCTGACAGCGTTGGCTTAGTCCTCGCCAGCCACCGGGGATGGAGAAGAGGGGACAAAATGATCAAGGGCCATCAGCATCACGCGGCTCTTCCCCACTGTACCGAGGAGGTTTTTAGAGCAGGGCCATGCAGGATGCCTCTCTGCAGAAGCCCATGGTGGGCAAATGTCCTGGCCAGGGACATGTAAAGGGCTGGCGTGCCTGGGCTGGGGAGACCTGGCAGAGGGAGGCAGGCTGCCTTCAGCCTTTGGCTGTTTCCAGTGTTGCAGCTCATAAATTAAAATTATTCTGAGTAAAAAAATGATGTGGTTATTTCCTTTCTAGTGTTCCTATCTGTGCCTGGCCTGGGGGCCCCAGAGCTAAGGACAATAACTTGTCAGAAGCTAAATGTAGGTCTTGAAATCTGGATGCTACACTGGAATATTGGGTCTGTTTTGCAGATTTACTTGTCCAGGAAAGTGCCTAGGGACAGCCTGTGACAAGACCTGAAAAAGAAGTAGGATATCATATAATGGTAATTATTTGTCTCGATTTGGCTTCCAGATATTAGATTTTGCTGTAACTTTGTCTAGTAGATGACAGAACTGTAATGTATCAGATGCTATCTTCTTTACACATCTGTAACTAAAGACCTTGATCAAGTTACTTCTTGCTCTTTCAAAAAGCCAAACTGACAGAGATGCTTAATCACTGTAATATGCACTTCCCAGATTTTGGATTACTCGCCTGTCTCATTTCTGAGCCTTCGCCAATTTATCAGTGGTCATTTGACTTTTGAGATGGAAGAAACATCCAGGCTGGCCCACAGCTTCATTAACTAGGAAATACAGAATGAACAACAGAAAAAGTGAAGCATCTTCCCCGGGACCAGTCAGCTGTTTGGTAACACTGTGGATGCTCCCGGACCAAGGACTCCATTTCAGCGAGGCTAAAACGTTCTTCCTTCCCAGTCAGCCTTGCAGCGGCAGAGTTATCGTCAGTGCTTTCGTTCAGCTGGCTGATCTCTCGTGACCCGTGAATATTTTCAATCCTGTTTATCCTGATGCAATGCCCCAGTCATCACAGGCAGAACTGTTTACAGATACGTTAACCTTTTCTCTGACTCTGTTAAAACAAGTCATGTAAACCCCATCTCTGTCAAAGGCAGCGAGAATCTTGTCTTTGGCTGCAGAAAGGTTTTTTGTTTTGGTTTTGTTCTTCCCCCCACCACCCCTGCAATATATATTCAGTTTACAGATTGGTCCAGAATCACTTGGTGGAAGTTCTCATCATGATTTACCATTCTGCTAGTGCATGAATTTTTGCAAACTTTATTAGCCAGTTCCTATTTTATTTCAAAAAAAAAAAAAAGAAAAGAAAAGAAAAGAAAAGAACAGTAGTGGGCCAGGCACTCGGCACTGCAGAGCTTTTCAGAGATACCTTCTTCCATTAAGCACTCTTTAAGAAATATCCCATAAAACATATTGGTTACTTTTTAATACACTTAGTACTTGCAATATTGATATTGGATAGTGTTAATTTTTAAATCAAAATGTCATACAATAGGAGGTTAAATGCTATGTGGAATTCTCACTCTGACACTCTAATCTGACAAAAAACAATTTCCCATTCTTTTGCCAGGAATCACTGCAACGCTGACTGACCCACAATTTGCTGGCCATCCATTTAGCATGATTAAAAAATGCCACATCAGTTTCAAACAGCATTTCCATTTTTACAGGATCTATAAAGAAAAATTAACATTAGTGGTTTGCAGGGCTTGCTGCTTTAAGTATGTGCTCAGTAATCTCAAGAATGTCAGGAAAGCTTTGCAACAAGTATCGTTAAATCCCAACTCTTCTATAAAGCAGACAGACTTGGAATTAAAGACCTCACTACAAATCACTTCCAATTATTTATAGACAGCCTCTTTTGTGCAGAGCTCGCTTGGATTTTTGTCTCCTTCAGTCTGCTCCCATGGATGCTGGATACATGAAAAGGAATAAGGAACTGTGAAGTCCCACAGTGCGATCTTCTCCCGACCTTCCTACGTTCTCTATCAGAGCTTTCAGTTGCACTCTGCATCCACGGTTTGCTCCACCACCAAGGTCAATATTGGCGATGGGATTGATTTTTGTGCCCAAAAGTGAAAATTTTGAAATCACAGAATAATTCTGTTCATAAATGACCTTGCTGAGCTGCTTCGCTTGCACTAAATGAAGTAAGAAAAATAGTAAAGATGTAATATAAACATCTAAATATATCAATAGCAAAGATAGTTGTCAGGAATTAAACATAAGGAAGATTCCATCTCAGCCTTGAATTTTTAGGATTTTTTCTTTCAAATGTAATTGAAATTGATGTAGTCTTTTAAGACAGTGCAGCACAATTGCATTTCTAGAGAAAACAGCTCCTACCTTTTTGTTCTTTTGCTGTACATTCTGCAAAATTGTAAACATATTCTATTGTTGTTCAAAGTGAGGAGACATGACAGTGTCTGGGGTCCCAGTGTTCTCTGTAGGAATTTGAATGAATTTGTCTACTTCTTCTGCAGGAGTTTGAAAAGGGTTGTTTACTATCTGGTAAGTTACAAATTCTTTGCAAACCACATCAGCTACATAAAATATTGAATAAGGTGTGCCTTCCTTTCTCATGAGGCATTTATGAATAAATTATTTCACTTAAATTGGATGAAGATGTTTACCTAATACATCTTGGCACCTCTGAGCTGGTTCAGAGGGCGGCAGTGCCGAGCGCTGCCGGGCTCTCAGCCCCATCCCTACCTTCGGGGCTGATGAGCCGCGCTGGCAACGGCCGTTCACCCTCCGGAGCTGCCAGTGCCCAAGATGGGCATTGCTGCGGGCGGAGTGTCAGACCTGCTGCAAAGATGCAGCTGCCTTCAGAAGGAGCTACGAATGTTTTGTTGCCCTAGGTAATTCCATGTCCCTTCTGTTTGGCAAACCTGACCCAGCTGTCAGCTTCACTGCCGTTTCTGGTCTCTCTTCTCTATTCAGAGGGGTGCACTGCAGGGGAGCCAGAGCCTCCTTTTCTGGGTGTTGGGTTTTTAGGTTGGTATTCTTGTCTGCACACTTGCTTTTCCTTATTCTAGGGTATTTTTACTCTTTTCCAAGGCTGCACTTTCTGCTCTGTATCCTTTTCCTGCTACCAAACTTCCTCCCAGCCATCTGGATGCTCAGCAAAATTGTTTCCTGAGAAGTGGGTGTCAACAGTTGGTCTCAGCAAGAACCTTGGTGGCTTCTCACCCTGTATCATAGTGGCACATCCTGGGCTGCCTCTGTAGCAGCCAGTAAGTGACAGTGGCACCAGCCTGGGAAAGAGCAGTTGGCAAGCTGAATGATAACCTCCTCTTGTTACTCCTTACTTGTGTTTTGTGCAGTGTGACTGCTGAAACCCAGTTGTTGCTGGTTTTTTATTTTATTTTTAATACATAACTATATCAAAGCAAAGTAAAACCTAAAAAAAATCCCTCCTTTATGAGTTCAAAAGATGATAAAATACCTGCTGCCACTGTTCACTGATCTTCTGAGACAAGTGACCAAAAAGAGACTGTTCTTAGTTCCTACATATCGCATGAAAGTGAAACATGATCATGTTTGCAAGTCAGAAGTAAATTCAATCTAGAGCAAGTGTAGACTGAAAAAACCCTTTGTTCCCTAATCAATACATTTCCTTCTGATTGGAAAGAGGAACAATGCCAGAATGACTGTGGACATTAGACTAGGTTCTCAGTGCCAGTCAGGTACAACTCTGGCACGTCCACAGTGACTCCCCTGAGCATTGAAATGTTTGGTCAAACTGAGCTGTATGTTTTAAAAGGCTCGTCAATACAAAAGCAGGGAGCAGCTCCCAGGCAGGAGACGAATTCATTCTCTGCAGCCTTTTTAAATGTGCATCACTGGCTAGATTTTCCCTGCTTTCCAGGAGCCCTCTGCATGGGAATTTGGTGTAACTCTGTTTCTCAGTGAGTGGCTGCCTAGGTGCTTCCCTTGCCTGCCTACAAACACCGTTCCTCTGGGAGGGTGCAGGTACGCCCTGCCATGAGCATGGGGCAGTTAGCATCCCCCCAGGAGCTGGCATCCCTCCAGGACAGGGCGGAGAGGAATGGCTGTCACTGTCACTAGCAGAACAACATCTCCTTGCTGAAGGACTTGCACATTCAATCTTTCCACCTGCTATTCACAATCTCAACATGATACTGAACAGGCTAATAGCTTTTTAGTATAATAATTAACAGTCTCTAAGTGCTACTGAAAGTGTCTAACAGATGCATTTTTACAGGCTGGATCAGCCTCTAAACATTTCATCTTTCTGCCCAGCAAATCTACACACAGGGGTTAGTCTTTTAATTTTGCATTTTGCATGGGACCGATTTTTTTGAATGGTTTCAATCATAATAGCTCTAAATCGTTTAAGCATTTGACTCCTTACCTATTCTTGTCATGTGCCTTAACACCAGAGACAACAATTAAATGAGTGACCTCTCTCTCCAATAGATGCCATAAAATTTAATATCTGTCCTGACAAATAAGAAATAGAAGCTCTTTTTTTTTTTTTTTCACATATGCAAAATATAATCCCGAGGTAAAACTGAACAAAAACCTTGAGGGCACTAAAATATGAAAGATGAAGGGTAATGTCACTACATTAGATTTGTAGGACTAGCAGTATTAACTGCATTATGCCAACAAAAGAAATAGCAATTCTCCATAAAGCCATTTTCCTAGGATCACTTCCAGAGATCAATTTTACAGAGACCGTGGTCTTTGCAAGTCCCACTCAGAGAATTATACATTATAATAATGTAGTGGTTAGGTGTTCTTGAGTCAGACAAAGCATTAAGTCCAGATAAAAATTTCTTATGGGAGTTGGACCAACCTTCTACATACATCTGAAAAAAAATAGACTTTACAGTTGTGTCTTTGCTTTTAGAGAAATATTATTAACACTATTTGTACAATATTACTTTATTTCTATATGTTATTTAATTTAGTTCTATGTAACATTTCATCTTACAAATTAAAGTTATAAATCTACATCACCTATGAATTATGGAAATATCTCTATAGATGTGATTCTGGACGCACAAGTAGAAGTAAATCCAGTGAGAGTATTTGGCAGTGGTGCAACTGGTATGTGTAATGCTGATACCCCAGTTAATGAAGGATATTAATTAATTACAAATGGTTCACAGAAAGATTGGAACAGCAGTGAAGGGAGAAGAAAGACCCTGAAAGACCCTGGATCCCAAGTCTGTCTGATTAGCAAAGCTAATTAGCAAAGCTACAAGAGGACTTGATCAACCCACATATACATTCAGAACAGAAACATGGTAATAGATGTCTTCTAACCATCAGACAAGAGCAGATGGTGATTCACTGGCTAGAAACTGAATTCAGATAAATTCCACCTAGATATAGGCTCTTAAAAGCAGTGGCAGAATTTGAGAGTTGCTGTTGTGATTCCTGCATGCCAGGAACCCTTCACGTCATGAACAGAGGTCTTTCTAGGCGATGTTCTCTCAAAAGCAATTTACTTAAGGAGGTCTTCTGGCCTGAACTATGTAGGTCATGCAGCTCCCACTCTGTTTTATAATGCAGAAGAGGCTGGCTTGGGGTTCACATACTCTTGCCTAAAGAATGCAGTCACTTGCAAACACATTTTAATTTTTAATGCACATTTGTATGGAGCTGAGCATTTGAAATGGTATTGTTGTATTTATTTGTATTAAATAATCTTCAGCACCAGGATGCCATGGTTCTCACTTGTATTCCTCACTGGTAAACGCTCTACCAGCAGCGGTTCTCTCCTTTTTGGAAGCCTGCAAACCGAAACTTTCCAGATGGTGAGCAACACATCACATTTTTTGGATTTCCAGACCTGCTCACCTCCAGCGCATGCCTGCAAGCTGTGCTCTCCCTGAATTCATCCCCTCTGAGACAACGCATGTGCTATAGATTTGCCAGATTCACCTCAAGTTCAGAAGCTCAGCAAGTTTAGCTATGGTACAAGCTACATGGAAAAGCAAAGGTTAAATTCCTGATTACAAAGCAAGGTCTGGAAGGGAAACAACAAAAGCAACTTGCAGTGTACTTGTCATTGTGAGATTTCTCTGGGGCACAGAAGCCGAGGAAACAAATCAGCAGTGCTCCGCTCCTTCAGTGTTATCTTAAGGAGTCAGCATCTCTCTTGCATTTCTGTCCCCCCTGTGACAGTGACAGTTGTCAGGTTGTGTCTTGAGTGCAAATGAAGTACCAAATAATTTCCTGGGGACTTCAGTTCCCCTTCCTCCTTATCTTCTAATTTAGGGGAACTTAACCATGTCACAGCTTTGATTAGCTCTTCTTCTCCATGAGAATGCAAACGTCGTCACTCTTTTCTGGGGCCAGGATGCGCTCTCTCTGCAGAGCCTCCATGCAACATTGATTTCTTATCTGTGCTTTACCCTCCCAGGCAGTCGGATGTGCAATGGAAATCTTTCTCGTCATTTTAAAAGATCGTATAAATCACAGCTGATAAAGAAGTATTAGTTGTGCAGTGCCCTGGATAGGCTGGCAGTATGTGAAGCTTCACTGTTTTTTTTGCAAAAGTAACACCTGACATAGTCATTATAGAGATAACCAACGTGCCATTCAAAATGCCTTCCCCCCACCATTTTGCCCTTCTTAGACACTGTTCACCATTTTTAGGAAGTTTTATCTCCACAGATACTCTCTGCAAAATATCTCCATGCAATGGTGGAGAAGCCCTTGGTACAGACACTGAAGCTATATTGGGGCGGTCAGTTCAGTTGCCTGCACTTCAATGAGGTGGACTATTTAACATTGCCGAGAGAATATTGTTTCAACTCCAGCTGCCATCTCAGAAGGGTCTCCCGTGATAGGTCTTGAGCAGTATTTGCTCCCATGTTTCCAATACTCTAGGGTATTTCACCACCTATTTGTAGGAAACTGAATATAGACCCCTTAATGTTCATTGCTGCAGGAGAAACTAAAGCAGGTATCTCTTTTCTAAGATACATGGAAATCCTGGTACCTTTCTAAAGCAACTAATTCCAGTGACATAACACCAACCCCCCAGAAACTTCATTGCTGTAGACTTTTACTCTGAAGACATGTTATGAATACTTTTGGTGACTCCTGTACCCGAGCAGAGAAGCGTTCAGCTCATAAGAAATACTTTTCCTTCTCGGTCAATGTGTCCTTCCTTTCCTTTTCGGTCGACGTGTTCACTGGAACTGCCTCTGCAGAAGCAGTAGTGAGGATGAGTAGCTATGTTAGACCTTAGACCTTGGCTTAAACACCAGTTGTTGCAGAAACTCCAGCTTATTTCTGATTAATGTTGAGCTGTACTTCTTTAAAACAGAAAAAAAAAGTGACATTTTGAATCTCAGCAATTATTTTCTGCTTCACCGGCATTACAGTTAGAGTAGCTGAGTCAGTTTTAAGGGCCCCGATTCATATAGTCAACAATTTTACATCAAGACAATCAAAAGAAGTATTTAAAACCAAGGATTTGACGTTGACAGCACTTCAGCTGCTTTACACCTTGAAGATAGTATATAATTGCCATTAAGTCAGTCTTGGTAGGAGAAGTCTTTGGTAACATATAGGCACTAACTGGGCTTTTGTGTTACCCTTCCTCCTCTGCCATCATTTAGAGCAAGGCTAAGAAACACCAATTTTGTTGAATCCATTGATTTAGGCGATTGTAGCCGTGGGGATCAATGGTCCCTGCTCTCATTTCGGGTAGTTTTTAGGCTAATCTGAGTTGTGCTAGGAGATGAGACTAATACCTCTGGAGGTAACCTTATCTAGCATCTGCTTAAAGTTGTGCTGTCACTGCCCTCAGCAGTAGCCAAGAACTGGAGCCAGGTCATCAGTCTACAGAGCGAATGATGGTAAAGTCAGAAGCAGAGCAAATAATGAGAAATAATGCAATCTGCTTCAAGAGGACATGGATCATTAGGTTGATTAGACCAGCAGATGGTAAAGGAAATTCAGCGTAGAATTCTGTAAAATAATTAGTCCAATATTGAGGAAACAGCCCAAGAAATAGGTGCTAAATGGAACAATCAAATAAGACCGGGAGCTTGTATAAAAACAATAATTGGAATTTTCATGCCAGCTAATGCCTCAGAAAGAAAAATGCACCTACTGTTGTATCATAGATAAAAGACAAACTACAAAAAGGCAATGCTTTTTCTGTATAAGACACTTGTCAAGCACTATTTCGAATCCTGAGTGCTGCATCGGTCCCTGCACACATCAATAGGTTGTTATTACCTTGGAGCGGGTACAGGCCAGGTCAACAAAGATTGCACTAGCTCTGCAAAACAGGCAGTAAAGTTAAAGGAGCTGTGTTTCTTTTTATTAAAGAGTCTTCAAGGGGACATAGTGGAAGTTTTTTCAAGTTCAGAACTAGATCAATAAAGTCAATGTAGGTAGTGTTTTTAAACCAGTATGAGGTTAAGACTATTTTTCAGTAGGAATGCAGCTTGGAACACATTACTATCAAAGGATAATGTGCAAAATGAGTTATAGGAAAGGCTTGTTGGTATCTGAATTGTAACATCAACACATCCAAACAAAGTAGCATTAAATGTCTGGCCTTGTGAACAATAAATAGTTTATGAAAAAACAACCAGGACTGGCCTTTTCATCTTCTCAGAATATGCAAAAGTCCTCCTGATAGTTAATGATTTTGTTAACTGATATTGTACTGCTTATCCTGACGAATCTACACTCTGTAGGTTTGGAGCAAATCCCAAGGATCAGAGTTACTGGGATCCCGTTCCTGATTTGCCCAGACTGATTGACCTTGTAACGCTGACCATGAAGCAACTCAACTTCTTTGGCTCCTGACTCTGCTTTGCAAAGCACTCCGAGATAACTAAATAAAAAGGCCTAAAAGATTGCAATTGTTAAATACTTTTTGTGCTGGGTCTCTTACTAGTGAAAGACCCTACTCGTTTCAGAGAAACTACCTCATTTCTCTGTTAAATCTCACATACTTTTCGTAGGCCCTTGTTTCTGCCTATAGTAAAGGAAACCATTCATGTGTTACATTCCCACTACTGTCACCATCTGTACTGATTATTACCTCAAAGTGGCTAAATCACTAAAGTTCATGGCTGATGACATTTTCCCAAGCCACAGAGTAACGCCTGTGACCTACTTTTTAATAAGGAAGCACAACATTTCTCTCTTTACAGTTTTTTCCTCTTTTACCACCAGTTGAAATAGGACTGGCACAACTTAACTTCATCTCTCCAAGTGTGCATACCAGCACCTCCCCAGGTACTGCCACAGCACGAGTCCCTTTTGTATTAGGCTCTTTAAATTTGCATTCAGGAGCTTCAGGTCTCCTGCCTCCTCTGTATCGCTGGAGATTGGATGCACTCATGAGCAACAGCCTATACATCGTTTCACTGTCAAGTTTCCAGTCCACTTCCTAGCTAGGGCTGAATATCACATGGAAGTATCATCAGGAGTACAGGGCTGTATGAGACCAATGGCCTCTGAAGCTCTAGGACCAAAGTTAACAGAACTAGAAGCAGTGCTTGGTAGGGTCCGGTCTAGAGCTGGTCCTGATTTGACCAGTACTAGTAAGAGAATCAGGCAGATAGAACAAATATATGTGGCGTGATTAATCTGATGCGTCTGATGCTCAGTAGGTGTATAAAATAAAGTGTCTTGTATACTGGAAGGATAGAATAATGCTGCATCAGTGGAAATCTAGCAGGAGGATGTGCTTAATAAAGCAGGCCCTTTGCAGCTTCATGGCAATGACCTGAAGCATCCTGGAGCATGCACTCATGCCTGCAGAGGTAGACAAGAGGACTGCAACTGAAGGCAGCTATGAGCAAAAATGACAAAAAGAAAAAAAATTCTTGCAAATTGCTCTTCACTGATCATGATCTTGGTTTCATTTTGCAAATCTTGAACCCTGTTAAGGTGGTTGGATGCTTTGTGGTGCCACTCAGACAAGATACTTTTTCAAAATATTCTTAGTTGAGACAAGAGCCAGGCAATGGTGCACAGGGCACAGTTGAGTTCCCATAGGCTTGGCTGATCTGCTCTGCCTTTGCCTTGATTAAAAATATCATGATGTAATTTATTCAAGAGGAGATAGATTGACAGGCACAGGATTTAATCAAACAAACTTTAAGCCAGTCTTTAATTCCCAGTTTGCACCTACACAAAGGCACCAGTTCAGGAAGGAAGAGAATCTGCCCCACCAGCAGTGAACATGCTCACCCCTGTAGCATTTCAGGGGAGTTCCCTCTCTTCCCCTCTTCTTTGTACTTTTTTCTCACAATATTCGTTCTTGGAAGCCAGGTTATTCAATAGGGAGCACGAAGCCAAAGTGAGGGCTACGTGTGTGTATAATGCATGCACATAAGGGAATCTTCAAGGTTGTTTCTTCTGTTGTCTGTCTCAATTTGCAGGCTGATGTAAAGTAGGCTTTCCCAATTTGTTCTTTAAGTAGTTTGTGCCGTCCTCAATTCCTTATGGAATTAACTTTGAGGTTATGGAAAATAATTTAATAAAAGTGGTATTACCAGAAATTAAATGGAGAACTTGAGGTCTGTTCAGAGGAAAATCCTTTCCATTTCTGCAGCATTTTTAATATTATCTGCACGCCCTCACTTGTGTTATGTGCAGCAGGCTTATCACTGAAGACTGGGGAGGTTTAGGTAAAGAAACAACCTGCATAAAGAAATAAATCACTTTACGCACACTTCTTAAAAAAAATGGTGAAATCTTGTGGTAGCAGCATTTGAATTTCTCCTGTGTGTTTTTTGCTTCTGTTGTGGGTTCCAGGACTGTGAGATTTCATCCTTTAAGACTTTTATGCGATTTTGTTTTGCATAAGCGTATTTCATTTTATATTATGTGGACCAAATTCAGGCTTGGTGAGCTATGTGCCGTTCCTTTTGAAGTCACTGGGTTATTAATTCTCACAGAAGTGAGTAGTAAAACTAGATTTTTGTCTTTATCTCTCAGAATGGAATCTTTGCATTGAAGAAAATAAATAATGAAGTCCAGACAAAAATATTAATGAAATCATGTAAGCAGTTCAAATGGCTTGATTTATTCCTTGGACATTAAAAGAGTCTAAACTCTGATTTTCAGAGCATTTTGCATCAGTCTCATTACTGAAGCTTTGTGCATTTGCAGCAGAATTTGCATCTTAAAAGTTCTGAACGGAAATACAGATAGCAATTTTTCCAGCTACTTGTGAGAATGGTCTTATGATTCCCAGAAATCAAATATTTGTTTACAATACAGAAGACTTAATAGCAAAAATATCCTCTAGTAATAAACCATCTCCTCTATTTCATGTGGATTTAGGAAAACTAATAATTACATGAAAAATGCATTTAGTAATGTTACAGGCAGTAATCTTCAAAATTGTCCCTTCTGAAGAATTCTCATCACTGCCATGGTTAGGAAGGCTCCATAAAACTAGTTGTAGTTCCCAGAAGTGAGCAGCCACCCAGCCCAGCCACAGCAGGCTCTTCTGCAGCCTCCAGCAGCCACCTGAGTGGCTCCCGAAAGGACGGAGACAAAGAGCGAGTCCGTGGATCCTTACTGGGTTGTTCACCCAGAAGCCCAAGGACACCTACTTACACATCCTCTCCTCTGCTCCTTGGTCTGAAGTACTCGGTGGCCCACAAAGAAAAGGGAATGAGGTGGAGGAGGAAGAGAGGACTTCATCTCCTGAGTACCCAGATCCTCAAATCCACAGACAATCCCACACCTTTTGGGTATGGTGGGATGATCCCACTGTACCTTTTCCACATTGAACAAGGTCTCCAGTGCCAACGGATGGATCTCACCTTCCTAATTTCCAAAATTCTGCAGTGCTCCCTAAATGTTTCAGTGGAGAATGTTGAAGGAAATATAGAACTAATAGAAGTAGTATTTCTAATAAATAAATAATACAAAGAATCGTTCCTATTCATATTGAATACAACCCAAACCTTTTAATTCACCTGTAGTTATTGGAATTTTCTTTGTCCCACAGCTGATAATTTTTCTGCCTCGAAGCCCACTTTGGCTTTGGTGTGCTACAGCCCCTGTAAAGCCAGACTGGGGAGGGAATAAAAGATGAAGTAATCTTCCAATCATCCTTGCATCATAATTACTTTTAGTACTGCCATCTTCTGTAGTTAATACAAACTGCAAATGAATTTGTGCACAATTCCTGCTGTGAGAGAGGAGAGCAACACCAAGGTAATGCCCCTTACATGGATTACATTATGAGGAACTGATGTGGAAAGATGTCATAAATAATTTATTTTTAAAGAAATAAAATGCTGTAAGATTTGGAGTAAAAAATCATGTAGCTTTTGCTATTAACTATCTTCATACTCTCCTGCACTCTCATGCAACTGCCCTTTGAAATGCTTTTTCCCCTATTTTGAGATCATCACTGTAAATTCAGCACTTCTTTGGCTCGAGAGATGCAGAGCAGAGGGGTTAGAGACACGGCGTGATGAAGACGCCTGTGCCGTTGCCGTTGTTCCAGTTCCTGAGAAAAAGGAGAGTGGTACCCTTAGGCACATACCAAGATGTTTGCTGTGATTCACTGAGGAATAATTGCTTTGGGACATTTCAAAACTAGTTTTTAAGTGAAGGATGCAAAATTACTTCTTACTAGAAATGCAATGAATCTAGCTGACACTTTAATATGTTTATTAAAAGGCACGTGAGGCAGGTGAGGCAGTAATAAATATCCACACAGAGAAAGATCATGGGTATCTGTGGGATGCTATCCAGTGAAAAGCATCTTTGAAAAATGAGTGAAGATTCAATGGTTTATCTGAAGTTTTCTTTCTGATTTATTACTGAGACATTTTTGAAAATGACTGTCTTTGATGAAGTGACACAAGCTGAAGGGAAATATATACAAACCAATTGTATTTCTAACTTTAATCTCCGTATGTCTGGAAGAGTGCTTGAAGAAACATTTTGATCTCTGTGCCTTTCAGCGAAGTCTAATCTATTTTAGGTTTGAGGAGTTTTGACCTAGTGCCTTCTCCACACCCTTTTGCTCAAACAAATGAATTACTTTCCCCCGTGGCTAGAAAACAGTAAAAAGAGCAGAGGTTCAATTTATTTTTATAAGGCATCGTGCATACAAAAACTTAGGAAGCACAATAATTGCAGCAAGGGAAAACGTTGTAAAATGTAGCAGTATAAAATCAGAGGAGATATGGGGCCATAAACTAGGGAACGCTTTGGCGGGAGCACAGCGTGGCATGGGGCACAGCCTGCAAGGCTGTAAGCAAAATAGACTGGAGCACTTTGGAGCTGTAATTTTGAAAGAGATGATGTGCTAATAAGGGAGGCGTACAATAGCCTGCATAACAATGGTGTTTGTAGCTGGTGTGACAGCAGCAGTGAACTCTGCAATGGGAAAGAAGGTTGAAGGTTACAGTCCAAGGAGAGCCACCACACGGAGGTCAGCAAGACTAAGTGTAGCAATAGGGATAGATACCAGCCATTAGCCTCGTTAAGGTACTTTGGGATGATTAGGGCATTTTTGTAGCTGATGGGAAGCCAAGAGAGATCTTTCAAGAGAGGAATATAGACCGGAAACCACACTGACAGGGCCCGGAATAGTCCAGGCAGAAGGCGAAAGCATGTGCAGATGAGCAACTGGGAACTGCAGAGGCGGTTTATTAGGAGACAGATTAATGGGGAATTGTGCAAAATGCAGCAACTAGGAGGGTGAAGACTAGTTTGCAGGTGAGGATGACTCCAGAACCATAAGATCTGGGAAGAGATGATTTAGAAAGGTGATGGATGAGACAAGGGTGTGCCTGTGGGGATTTCTCTTGCCAACTGTATTGTTCCTCTCTGGGAGCCGAACCCAGGGAGATGAACCTGTCCCAGCTCGCAGGGAGGTCAGTGTGGGAGAGGGAATGGACTTATCTGACGAAGATTCCAAATTGGCTAGTGTCGGCAAGTGGTAATGAGAAGTGGAGGTGATAATAGATACTTTGATAAGCAATCCATCCAGGTGGAAGGAGATGAGAAAAAGACTTTAAGACACAGACTAAATTTTCTGATCTACCGCAGCCACTTTGTACTATGCTAATGCAAATGAAATGGAGAATTAAACCTCCACTGTATGAAGCAGTCAGTTTCAGAGAAGACCAATATTTCCTGAGGGACAAAAGCAAATCTGAGTATGACACTAGAGTTGTCAGTATGGACTTCAGAGTAGTAGGAAACCAACCATATTACTGTATAAATGGGGAAAAATGGTGCACTTCTATCTGGAGCATTACATAGTGCCAGGAAGGCCTGTTAGCTGGTGGAAATGCCCTTTGACCAGCCTGACAAAAATCTTCCAGTGAAGTTCTCATACCCAGAATAGGATATGCCAGGATGTGGTGCTACATCCAGGAGCTGAAAGGATGCAAGAAGACTTCCTCCGTCGTCCTGCAGATGCAGGATAATTTAGTTAGGAGGCGGTGGTAACTTGAACTCATTAGTATGGTGGCTTGCTTGGAGAGTGTGCTAGACGCAAGCTGACACTTTAATATGTTTATTAAAAGGCATGTGAGGCAGGTGAGGCAGTAATAAATATCCAGTAAATAAATAAATTTCACACATCACCTCTTGGTGCTCTTCTGTGTTTGGCAACAGCTGACAACAGGTACAGGCAGATGAACTGGTCCCTCATCCCTTGATACAGCGGAGACAGGGCACACTGCCAAACTGGACTGTGATCCACTAAGTGTCAACACATTTCTGCAGATACAGCTCATGTTCCAGCTGCAATCCCTCCATCAGCTGACAGCCCCTGCTCCCGCAGCAGCAGACCTCCCAGTGCCAAAAATCTTTGGTAGTATTCATTGAGCTTAACCGCCTAGTTAAGCGTTTCCATCCTCCATCAGCTGAAGCATTTTGCTCACCTTTGGCAATTCCATTCCATCTTTTGCTTTGGAGAAGATTGCAAGCAGCCAAACCAAAAACCTTTTCTAAGACTGAAACAAGTGACTATAAGCTGTATTTGAGCTGCAGATGGCAGGCTTATGTACCACATGCTGCAGCTATAACCGCAGCAAGGAGCTCCCTCTGAGCTGCCAATACTTCATGAGGTCGGCACCCACTGCAAAATGGGGAGATCTGGTGTTGTGTTCTGATTCTGTGGACCCTGATTTTTACTCTGGATGCACATGCCGCTTTGTATACAATGAGCACATTTGCTAGAGAGTCCGGTGCCGCAGCAATTTCAAAATCAGATTTTCTTCTGAATTAAGGAGACATATGTGCTCTACCTTGTGTGAATGAAAGGTTGCAGGAATTCAAAGATACAGTTGCTCATCCTGGGGGATTCCCTTTAAAATCTTGTCCAGTGAGCTGGGCTGCCACAGCCGTCGAGCAGGGAAGCGGCACTCTGGATGGACTACCTCTGCGGACGTCAGCAGTATTAGTGGATTAGGTAAACTGCCTGCACACCTGCTCATTTCACTAACTGCCTCCTGGTGTTAAATGACCCAGACATGTCCTGAAATGTTTTTCCTCACCATTAGACTCTTCTGTTTCCAGGTGGAGAGGGCAGCGTGGCCCGCAGCCAGCAGTGCGGAGGTTGGCAGAGGAACACAGAGAAGAGGATGTGGGGACCAGCAGCTGGGCCTACGTCAACTGGCACAATCCCTGGCATTCAAAAGCAACATGCATAGACTCTAGGTCAAGAATGTCATCCAAAATATTTAACATCACTTTTCTCAAGGAGGATGAATAACCTTTCTGCAAACAATGAACTGAAGGATGTTTCACGGAAGACAATCAGGCCAATACTTTTGTTCTCTTCTGTAACTTTTCCCCTTTCTTCCATACTGTTTCTAAAAATGTTTAGGTTACAGAAAATCTTCAGTTCTCCTTTACTACGAACAACATCTCTAACACAGATGGTACCCTTGTTTTCTGGATTGCTTTTTTTCCTTGCAAACACTCTGCCTCCTCCCCGATTCCCTTTTCGGTGTCAGACTTGCTGCAAGCATTATAGCTCTCTCTCTTTCTTGGGGGCATATCTTTCTTCCTCCAGAAGGAAGATGTATCAGGGCCTCTAATTTATCTTTTGTTCCACCAAACACTCTCTTTACCCACTGTTACTACTCTATTTTTCTCTTCCTCCATTTCTCTATTCATTCTTCCTTCAACACCTGACTTCAACTCTCTTCCAAACTAGCAAACGGAGTCCTGTTTTTAATTCCTTACTGTCTTGTGTTTTCTCCTTCATTCTCTTCCTTCTGTTCCCATCTCCATTCAGTATCCATTAAGAGAACATCTGGAAACACGGGGGAGACCATTATGTCCTTTCTGAAGTGCAAAATAGCACCCATATATTCATGTTGAGGAGAGACACTGCGGTGTATGAGATAATTCTGGTGCTGGGAGCAAAGAGGTAATGAAAAAAGTCATTAACTACATTGATGATTTAGTAATAAAATTAGATGTTAAAAGATTTACTCTGAGTATATACAGACTATCTTGCATCCAGACAGAGTGTATCTGGCAGCAGTAGAAAGACACGGATGTTAACTGCATTCAGCGGGAATTTTTGGATCAAACAGGCAGACAAGAAAGGTGTTGGCATCTTCTCAGAACTCCCTCCCTGACTGGTAAGAAACCCATATAGATCTGGGAAAGGACTTTCTCCAGAGTGACATCAGCAGAGTGATTTGGCCAGAACGGGGAGAGGTCACAAACAAAAGATGTTTGCGCATGGGCAAAAGCAGGCAGAAAGTTAGTGGAAAAGGGCAAAGGTGGAATCTGCAAGGAAGCTCATGTGATGCTTGAACTGGGATGAGGTTTCAGGAATGGTGGGAAGGAGAGAGTCCACAGCTTATCAGGAGTCCCACTAAAATTATCACATATGTTTATGATATTAGTTCTGGACTATAAATATGAAATCAATCAGTCTGGGCTGCCACTGACACTATTGTAAATGCATATAGTTTTTAAACCAAATGTGAAGTTAGAAGGAATTTTACACTGAAAGGAATGCTAATGGCCATACAAGGCAGCAAGTTGTGACTGTGATGGTTTCATGCCTGTGAGTTCGGGAAACAGCCCAGGTAATGCAGCTGATGTTCTGGGTGAGAATGGGAGTCTTCCATCACTGGACATCTAAAGTCTGGACTCAGCAAACTTGGAAGAAAATTCAGATGGCTCTGAAACAAAGTGCCTGCTAGAATTCCCCTGTGGGACTTCATCATATCACAGATACAGAAATGGCATCATTTTTGTGATGCTGTACCGGGAATATGAATGCTGCTAGAAGAGGACTTGCTTTTTTCCAGTTTTCATAAGCTGGGCTAAAATCAGTGTGACTGCTGCCACTGGGTGTCCTGCCAAGGCAGCTCTCTGCGGCCAAGGTTATATCTCCAAGCCTAGGCTCGATCTAACACTGCTTGCTCTGGCAGACCTCGAGTCATCTGCCCCGCTCAGGAATCAGAGAGGGCTCAGCCATCCCATGCACACCAGGGCTTTGCTGGCCTTCATTGTGTGCAAGCCACTCACAGCAAACCAATCTGCACCCAGCTCACCAGCCCCAGCGCTGGGGCGTTTGGGTGCCTACAGTTTCAAAAATACAAACAGCTAATGACAATCTTTCTGTTTCCTGCTTTCAAGTCTGTAAGTGAAAGAGCTTGACACATTTGTGAAGACTTTGAGGGAAAGCCAAAGCAGCCTCCTGGCTGCATGAGACAGAGCGTCGCCAGTACGTCAAGGAGGTGATCCTTCTCTGCTCAGCACTGGTGAGACACAGCTGGAGTGCTGGGCCTGGCTCTGGGATCCCTAGTACAAGAGTGGCATGGACATACTGAGACAAGTCCAGTGAAAGGCCAGGAAGATGATGAAGGAACTGGAGCCTCTCCTAAGAGGAAAGGCTGAGAGAGCTGGGACTGTTCAGCCTGGAGTAGAGAAGGTTAAGGGGGATCTCATCAATGTGTATAAATACTGATAGTGGAACATAAAGAAGATGGAGTCAGGCCCTTCTCAGTGGTGTCCAGTGACAGGACAAGAGGAAATGGGCACAGGAAATTAAATATCTATATTGGAAGAAACCCCAACATTTTATCCTGTGACCATGACTGAGCACTTGCACAGGTTGCCCAGAGAGGTTGTGGGGTCTCCATCCTTGGAGATATTCAAAATCTGACTGGATTGCCCTGAGCAACCTGCTCTAGGCTACTGTGCTTTGAACAGGAGGCTGGAGTAGATGGCCTCCAGAGGTCCTTGCCAGCCTCAAGTATTTCATGATTTGGTGATGTGAAGATTCTGCAGCTCATGGATTTTTTTTTTTTTGCATTTTTAATAGCCTTAGTTAGAAAAAGAAAGGTTTCACCTAAGTGGCAGCAAAATACTGCAAATGCCTCACAAAGGACAAAACCATGGTATTTTTAGAGACAAAATCCTTTTGCTAGCTGAATTTGGCATTAAAAAGGGCTATGTTAGCTGGGTGTCATCATTTCATGGTTCTTTTTCAAACGAACAGAAGCAATTCGTATGTAAACCTCTGTCTAGAAGCCTATCTGAGTGCTGATTTTAAACTGATTTTAAACAAATGGAACCTCAAGAAAGGAGGAATGTAAAAGAAATTTTACAAAGCTAATTAATAAAATAATAATACTTAGTCAAACCTCCACCTAACTGGGTTGCAGTTGAAGTCTACTTTGAATCCCCTGACGCTGGCTGTGAGCAGCCTCCCACTGCCACCCCGTATCTCTTCCCAAGCAGCTCAAGGACACTTCTTTATTTGCTGATGGTGACAGCAGTGTCTTTCTGCCCCCCTGGGACTCCAGAGAAGCAGATGCAGAGAAATGTGTCACAACAATCATGGAGTTTGCCATATCTGGCAAGTGGTTTGCTGAGTTAGTGCTCTGCACGTGCTTCACCGTGACCTCTATGCCTGCAACCAACAGGATGAACTTCTTTGGTAGGTACGTGCTGGACGCCTTCACAGAGAGTGAAAGCCATCAAAAGAGCATTAAATGGCACTGATGGACATTTATTAATCTTTTAGAGTAGTGTTTCTCAGCCTATTAAGTGAAAGACCACCGAAATGGAAAAGAATCCACAGACTATCCTGTACAGTGTTGCTGTAATTGTATTCATTTGCGATCAGTTAAAAGCCAGTTACACTTTGAATGCCCAACCATTGCTTTTCTTCTACACCATTCTGTTTGCTTCCTTGTATATACACCAATTTTTTTTTTTTTTTTTTTTTGCAGAGGGGTAGTTTTTTAAGCCCACTTTGTGTTTTTTTGCAATTTTATATGTGCATAATATATTTCTATATGTGCATAATATGTTTTTGTTTTTCTGTATATGCAAAGAATCAAAAAATGAGGTAGCACTTAAGCTGTCTCTATATCAGCTCCTACCAGCCAATTTCATATTTGTCATTATTTATGGTTTTTGTGCAACAGCCTGTGCCATTTAGTTGCCTCTGTTTTTCGTGGGCTATTGATGCCACAGGTACTGTCGTTGCTGTGATGGATGTGAGCTATCTGTAGGCAAAGTGCAAGCATTGATTTGTGTGCAGATGAACGTGCTGCGCGGGGGGTGGTTGTTGGCAGTGTGTCAGTGGAGAAGCCTTCCTGTGACAGGCTTCTGTGTGCATGGCATATACAGTAGTGCAGCTCCCACCAAGAGAAAACTGCTAGGCAGACCTGGTTGCAGCCTTCCACCCCATGGTTAGTGGGGCAGTGCCTCTTTTTCCCTCTTTGTCTCGTCATATGACCCACATCTGGGCTGACGCCAGTTAACCAATCTGCTACCTTACATCAAAGTTCCACATACCAAAATCTACATGAACATATAAAAAACAAGCTCTCTTACCCTTTCTGGGCACACTCCTACTCAGGTTTCCTGTCTCTCCTAGGTTTTATGTAGGTTTTTCTCACCAAGCTCTCCCACATGAGCTTCAAGCTGACCTAGCTAATCCCTAATTAATCTCTGGCAGCCAAAGATGGAACTGTGCCCTGCAAGGACAACCTTTCCACAATGAGGGGCTCATGAAGATGCCTTTGCATTGTTGGTGTTTGTTAAGGACCATCAGATCTAGTGGAACACTGGAGCAGGTTCCAGAGAGGTGGTAGATGCCCCATCCCTGGAAACGTTCAAGGCCACGGTGGACGGGGCTCTGAACAATCTGATCTGGTTGGAGATGTCCCTGCTCCTTGCAGGGGGGGGTTGGACTAAATGGCCTTTAAGGATCCCTTCCAACCCAAACCATTCTATGATTCAATGACTCCATAGTGCACTCCAACATCTCATACTAACTCCTTTTAGCAACAGGCCGCCTCAGTTTGCATAGCTCTGCAAAGTGAGGTTCTGTTGAAAGCCTTAATGGGTTCTGCAATAGGAGAAACTGCTTATTGTTCACCTGTGAAGGGCTGATTCACTTGGGCTGGGCTGTCTGGTCACCTCTGATCACTGCTGGCCTTGGTGTGTATTTGGGTTAGCAGTTAACCAGATATCCCTACAGTGTCAGCTGGGACTCATCACCTAACAAAAGTCCAAGCTTCCTGACCATCCTTAAAACACTGAACTTTCAGTTCCTATTCTAGCCAGCTGGCTTCACTGGCAGAAATATTCTGATGTGAGGAAGTGGCCTAAGCTCAAATCTTGACCCTCTAGGTAGCAGACATGTTGCCAACATTTGAGTGCCTAAACCTGTTTTCCCCTCTGTGCTTCACAGAGCTCTTAGCAGGTCTTCTAGTCTTGCATCTCTGTCTGTTCCCTACTGCCAAGCTGTAAGTCAGCCTCTTACTCCTGAGACACCTTTTAGTGCAGTAATCAATGTTGCATGTTCAAGAAATCCCTGAAGGTGTAAGACCACAGTTTTGGTCAACATTAAGAACTTTGCAAAATTGTGTAATTATGGAGTTAGCTAAGAAGAGAGGTTGCCATACCCAGAGAGAAGAGCCAGTTCATCCACACAGCAACAAAGGTCTGTGCTGGCCAGCCCAGAACATGGCACCAGTTAGCTTTGAGTTCCTGCTGGTAGACAGACCGTCTCAAGACCAACTCAACATATTTAATCATGTCAGAGGCCTCCAAGAGCATCAGAAAACCCTGCCTATCTATACATGCTGCATACATAAACAAGCATAGTGGGTTGGAAATTGAAACTGCCAGCTGCTCATGGAGAGACTTTCTCAAAAGATCTTTTCACCACTAATTTTGACTGATGCTGTTGCCTTCAGAAAGAGCCCAGAAAACATTTCTTGGAAACCTGAAGGAGTGTATTTTACTTTTACTGATCCAGGAAATCACATTTATTTCCTGGAATATTGTTACATGTAATGGTAAAAAATTTGCTGTTGTTGCTGACTTTTTCTTGTTCTTTGATTCAGAGAGAGTCACCTGGATTTGTGTAGGTATCCGGACTGTAGGCATCGACATCTCAGCAAAGGACCCTAGAGTCCCTTTCTAGTCAATAGAAACCCAGTCAATAAAGTAAATATCATGATTCATCTCATCCTAAAGAAGCAGCTTACTTCTTATCAGATTAATTACCCCTGTGCATTACTTGCCACTGACTATGCCATTGGCTTTAGTAGGACAATAGACAATTGGTTATATGTGAATATATATAACTCCTACTGAAATTTCCATATTTCATTACTGACTTTTACTGTCCACACTGTCAAAGTTCACAAGAGAGTACCTCTGTTTCACCTGCTTGCAACTCACACTGTCTCTTGTCTTTCCTCAACTTTCAGACCATCTTCCCTTCACAACAGTTTGGCCTTCAGCTTGCAGGGTTGAGCTGCCTTGGACTTGGTGAAGGTAGACCTCGGTGTCTTGTCTGTTGTGGCAGGACAAGACAAGGTCCTCTGCAGTTTTTGAATGACATCCTCTTTCTGCTGTTTTCCTCAGCTCCAGCTGACCTTCATGCTTCCTTTTCATTCTTCACCCTCCAGCCTCGAGCCTACGGCAGCTCCTGAAGTAATTTCTGACTCATATGCACATCTGTTTTCCTTAATGTAAATTCTGTCTCTGCATCCTTGCATCCATTTTGCCATGTTGATGTAAGTGAGGAATTTGACACTCCAGCTTCAGTGGGGCCATAACTGCATCTGAGAAACACGCATGCAGTGCAGGCAGCCCTTCCCTGCTGTGTACTTTGTATGCTTCTCCCCTGAGGCTGAGGGGACCGAGAGGGAGATTTCAGCCCATACCATTGCTTCCCAGTCAGTGATCTGTGGGCAGCAAGGCCATCCAAAGCAATCTGTAGCTCCCCTAGAGTCATGTCTTATTTGCTATGTTTACAGCCAAGAATTCTGAAAGGATTTGGGCTATCTCCATTTTTGAGAGCTAACACAGCAGCCTATGTTACACTGTTTGGATACTACTCCTTTACATGTAATGTGTTGGCAAAGACAGACCCATATATTCAGCTATAATGCAGAGCAATAAGGAATCAGGCAGAAAGCTCATTTTTCTCTCCTGGCCCTTTCATACTCATTTCTACTGACCCATCTTCCTCCGCTTTCCAGCTGTCATTCTTTGTCTTCTAACCATATTTGATCACTCTTTCAATGCAGTTTCCCATTTGATTTCCTTTTACAGAAACAAGTGTATCCTGACATCGTTGGTAACTACTGCAATCCCAACTGTCTCAGCACTGATTTTTCTGTCTCTGAACTTGTGAACCATATTAAAAATTCAGGGTTTTTGCAGTTGTTTCAAGAATTCCTGACAGACAGATGAGCATGATTTCAGAGGAAATAACTCCTCTGTAGTCAGCTTGTCCTGTATTCCCCTTGGCACGCCCTGGGCTTGAGAATATTAACAGTGAAAGAAAAATGGCTCACAGTTGAAGGGGATTAATAAGACTGTATGTCTTTTTAGGATGCATGGAGACCACATGTGATTGAATACCAGTACCTTCTCATTAGCACTAAGCAAATCTATTTTGAGGTTACTCCTCTTGGAAGAACTACGTGAATTCCCCCTGTAACACCACAGACTGCCTCCAACTCTAAAGGACTTTCACTACTCAGCACCTGCTTTCACGGTACCGGTAGACAGCATTGCGATTACTTTGGATTGCCTCCAAAGAGTGTGGCAGAAGGGTGTATGTTCCCTTCTTGCCAAGTGACTAACAGAAGGGTAGGAGACCTCAGATCCAACCAGAGCTCCAAAGAAGCACACCCAAGTGCCCAGGAGATGTGTTTGGGAGATCTCAGATGCTGAATTGAGGCCTTGGGCTGGTTCTTTGGTAGAACCACCTGCAAGAGCTCCAGACACATGAGGAGCATATCTAGAGCCAGCCAATAATGGACCGAATGTGCTGGCTGCATGTGCTTGTACTGCCTGAGATAAGGGCTTTACCCAGGGAATAAACACACATTTTTAGAGCAATTCCAAACGAATAGTTCTGTGTCTGCTGTTTCCTGGTGATGACTGGGGAATGAGGAGCTCTTTTCCTCAAGTATTTTCTGTTGATGAGCCTAAATTAGTCCTCTCTAAGCCCTCTGCAGCTGTCACAGGACTGATGGAGTTAGCTCCGAGACTGGATGAATCTTGATGTGATTGAGTTGAGGGGAGAGGGAACAAGGAGCCAAACTCCACAGCTATGCTGCTCTGTGTGACATCTTACCTGACCGTGCTCTATTAATGGGTGTCCCACCAGCTGCACAATCCCCTCTATCCCTGCTAGTTCAGAGTTAATGTGAAGGTTTCTGTACCATATAGCCAGCCCTGTGACTGCAGCAGAGGCATTCCCTTGGTCTGACGATGCCGATCAGATGCCATTCAAACACAAGGTTAGGTGGGATCTCCGTGGCACTTGGCACAGGAATTGCCAAGGGAATGCTCTTCAATTTTGTCAACAAAAAAATTGGAGTTTACTGAAATGAATTTATTTCATCAAATTTGAAACTGTCATAAATAACAATTTTTGATCAGAAAATTATCATCAGTCAAAGCTATGCCTAATTTCTTCACGTGCTTTGTATCAAGTGCTTGAAAAATGATTGCTTTTCAGCTGGAAATTAATTTGAGGCATGTGATAGATTTGAAACGTTGATTAGCGCAGGTAGCAGGTGCCTCTTTGCCCTTGCTGTACGCTGCTCTTAACTGCAACGGTTCAGGCTTTCTGCTGTTTCTACAGATTGAATTAACGCTGCCTTACTGCACTGAGGTGGGATTTTCTGCAGAAGGGAGTGTGGAGAGAAGAAGCCATCCTATGTTGCTCACCATGGGGGTGGACACAGGTGCTTGTGGGAGGTGGGAGTATGGGCAGTGCTGGGCAGATCTGGGACTCCAGGTTTTCATCCAAAAAGAGGAGGGTGTTTTAATCTATCCTCCGCTGTGTCCCGTCCCACTCCACATTCACTATCGTAACTCTGCTGACAGGTAAACTGAGGAAAACAGTGGAGAGTCTGAATCTTCACTTTTTTTTTTTGGCTGTATTGGCACCAATCAGTACTGTCAGTTAAATCTGTTTTGTTTGATGATTACAGCTGTGGATGCCTTACCAATTTCTGTTTATATTTACTTTTAATCATCAGGGTCCCCGTGGCCACATATGGCACGTTCAAGGTTTCTGTGTTAAAAAATACAAAGACAGAGAAGAAACAAACATCAGGGAGACAAACCCAGGACAGGGTAGGGGAGACACCAGCAACTGTTTTAGGCCAAAGGGTAAAGAAAGGTAAGAGAAGAAAGTCAGTCCTTGTACACAGCAGTCACAAGGAGTTGAATAAGGCTCACATCAGGAGACATTTGCTGAATGTGACTGCCAGCCTGGTATTCACCTCATCTTGCACTTTTAAATCCATCTCCCTAAGTTAAGCTCTCATATTGTTGTCAGACTGATCAACGGATATGTGTGCATTGTATTACCAGGCCATCTTTGTGCTGCCTATGAAATATCAGCAGGCTACGTCGCTTCCTAAGAGGGGAGTATTTTGAATTGGTTTGACTTCTCAGGGCTGGATTATTGCAATTCTTTGTTTGCAGGAGTTACCAACCGTGTTATCTCCTGAATGCAGCTGATACAGCATGCAGCAGCTCACAGCCTTTTGGGCACTCGGTTGTTTCAACATAATGTTCCCATTTTAAAGTCTCTGTGCCTGCTTCTGGTGAAATTTTGAGTCAAATTAAAGTCCTGCTACTAGTATAGAATATGTTGGGCGTTACACCAGTTCCCTTTGCTGTCTGGTAGCATGTTCCTCACGGCTCAGCAAGATCCTAATTATTACTGTAAGGAGAGAGCGTCTACTCCCTGAAGGGTGTCTGGTCAAGGACCTTCCCCACGCAAAAGGAGATGATAAGAAAAGAAGGAAGCCACAAGCAAGAGGGCACAGAGACCCAAACCTAACCAACAAACAATACAAGAGGCAGTGATAGGAATCAGTCATACTGACTGATAGGGATATGTGGATACAAGAATGTTTATTTCAGCAAGATTATCTGATCCAGGACCTTGTCAAATGGGATGATAAGGAAAAGGGAGAAGCTACAAGCCAAGCAGACAGAGACTCAAACCTGGGAGACAAACACAATGGAGAAAAAGACAAGAAACCTTGATGTGGTCAGCCAGTAAGGCAGCCTGGTTAGAAGGGGAAAATTACTAAACAGAATAAATTATCTGCTGAAAAAATACTGTCAGAGTATACTTGCCAGCCTGGAGCTATGAGCCTGGGAACAAGAAACAGTCCTGGAAAGTGCTGCTGGCCTCTTGGAAGTGCAGCCAAGGTACCTACAAACTGGAGACCTGGGAAGGGGCAGACAAAATCACAGTCCCTCCTCCCATCTGTGTGAGGGACTTAAGCTCCCTGCATGTCACATCCATTTCTTGTGTTTGGTACTGATCCAGCATCTAAAATTGCACAGCTGAAGTACTGTGGGAGTATTCATCCCAGAATACCTGAGGATGCCTCAGCTTGCCCTAACTTTCCATCTTTCTTCTATTTTTTTTTTTGTTTTGTTATTCTTTTGCCACTTTAATGATATCAAAAGTTATCAAAACATAAACTCTGAAAGGCACACATAGAAGGCAAAGGTCGAAACTACTCTCCTGTCTTCCCCTCATCTATCAGCAATTAATTAAGTTTCTACAGTGGGCTGCCTGCTTTTGCCATAGCTCCTTCATTTGTGCCCCTGGTACCCAACGTTTACCAGCAATGACACAGGCCTGTGACATTTAGCTGCTGAAATCAGCCCAAATTGAATGCAATCAATATTTGCAAATAAGCAGGCACATGGCTAACGCTCCTTGAAGTGTCGAAGCCTGAAAGCTTGAACTGTTGCCACTGAAGAAAGAGTAAGAAAGCTTGAGAACAGCTGAGTATACACAAGGACTGTGTCTTAAAACATGTCCATAGTGTCTTGCTAATGAACAAGCGATTTAATACTTCAGAAAGATGTTCCCCTTTTCAGTTACTCAGTTCTTCAGATTATTGTAGAAACACAGCTCTTTTTTTAAGGCTTTTTTCAGAGGCCTTAAACAAGAGAGAGAGAAGGGGAAAGACAATGATGTATGGGAAGAAAGAAAGAGCTGAATGCCATATACTGCCTTTAAAACTGCTTTATAGTTTTATTATGTTTCAAAGTTATCACAAGATGATTCTTAATGCGTAGCAAATTACTATCTCCCACTCCCAGAGAAATATTTACCGACTTGTTTGCTGTGGTTGTCTGAAATAATTGGTCATGGATGATTATTTATTATATTTAAAAGCCATTTGGCTCTATGTCCTAGCCAGGATAGAAACCAGTATTCTACATTTGTATGTGTATTGCTTGTATAAGAGATAAAACGATTAGAAGAAAAAATGTGCAAAATGATGTCAATAGCCTGATATTAAGAAGAGTAGCTTATACCCTTGAATACACTCAAACCAAAACAAACCTCTGGTGGCACTGCTATTTTTAAATTGGCTTCCAAAATCTAGAAATTTGGGGTTGGGTCCCTAAACCTAACTGGAATTAAAATCCAGTCCCATGCTGTAGAGGCGGTGCAGCTGCGTGGGGCAGGCACTCCTTTCCCATCCTTGCATCCCTCCCGCGAAACCATTCAGCCTCCCCAGTCCAGTTGTCAATCTCAGTCTGTTCTTTCCAGAATCCCTCTCCTAATTTGTGTTATGAGAGAAGTGAACTTATTTTCCTGTGAATTACAGAGCATGGGCCAGGGCTAGAAGGTACATTTTTGTGAAACAAAATTTCTACAGGTCAGTTCTAGAGGAGGCGAGATGACACTATTCAGCAGTCTCCTCTCCATATTCTGGATTTTCTCCCTCTTTCCCCTTGCATCTTCAACTCTTTTAAATTCATTTGGATTATTTTTTAAAAAATATCTTTCTCTTGATAGCCCTTTGCCAGATAGCCCCTTTCTGTTCTCTGCTGTTGCTTTACTGTCTCTTGCTTTCTCCTCTGAGGATGTAAGGGGGAATTAAAAAGAGAGATTTTGAATTGTTTTCATTTGATTTTTAGTTGCATATTTATGCTTTTTCTAGATACAATGATTTAGCTCATAAATTAGCGTTCCCCTTTATATTTCAGGGAAATATACTCTACTGTGTGATCATGTATGCCTTGGAGATGATTTGACACAAAAACTTTGATGACATAATTACAAACACACACTGTTACCAATCCAACCACCACTGTAATCAAAGGATAAAGTATTTCTCATTTTATGGATGTGTATTCTGCAACCCCTGAATATAAAGGCTGGAGACAATCCAGAAATTTTGCCCTCAGAGCAGTAACAGCCCTTGGTCAGGTACAGAAGTCAGAGCCAAGAGCAGAGAAAAATGAGAAGCTGGGGTGTCCTCTAAACTAAACTTATATCTGTTTCTTAGGTCTTGCCAAAACTAAAATTCACAAGATGCTGTCTGTACTGACTTAGGTACAGCAATATCACCCCCTTCATGTGGAAACAGTTTTCAATATAATCGGAGAAATAACTATTCTGGCAGAACAGGCACCTATACATCCAGAATATGCATTGATAGTAGGTTTCTAGGGATAAAACGACATCAGTTTAAAAGAAAATCACACTGGTCCAGTTCTAAGTCTTTCTGATGTAATTGCTTTGGGAACTGAAATCAACGGAAGACAAACTATACTCTAAATACTTTCTGACAGGAAAGGTTTCTAATCATTCAGAAGAAGAGACAGGCATCACCATCTCAGATTATGCAGTTTCCGAGTAATCACAACAGCCCACCAGGGAAGAGAAGTCATTTCCCTGAGAAAGACACCTGAGCATCTTTTCATCATCTAGCATGTACCGCTACATTTCCAGATTTATCTGGTGAAGAATGCTAATGAGCTTCCTGGACTACTTGTACCCTACAATTCTGACAACAGTGTTTTTTTAATATTAAGTAATGTGGCATATTAATTAATAATGTCCATAGGATCAGGACAAGGAAGATCACAGTTTAATTGCAAGAGCTGTTATAATAAGATGCAAGATGCAAAAATTCCTGTTCCACTCTCCCTAAACCCCAGAATGACCATGCAGATTAGTGAGAGGAGAGCTGGAGGCACAGGCACTCCTTCACGTGCTCTTGTGCAGGCAAATACAAACTTATTTCTGCACCGAGGCTGGAGCCAGAGCTGAGCCATGCCAGCATAGCACTGAGCCGGAGCAAACGCAGCGTTCTCTTAGCGGGATGCGTGTGTTGGGGTGAGCCTCATCTTAACTCTAGCTGTGCAGCTTCTGCTTGGACACAGATCAGCACAGCCTGCAAAATTCACACCTTCCGCAGGCAGCAACACCGCTAAGTGGCTGGTGAGGAACAGAACTCAATTTCCTGACCTTGGGTCCGTACTCCAGCTGATAAACCACACTGCTTCTTATATGAGGCCTTTGGTCATGCTGAGAAAGATAATAAAAATATCTGGGTTTTATTGTATTGGTTGTAGAAGAAGGACAGGTTGCTTTAATACTGGGGTATATTATCCTTTAAGTAGTAAATATCTATAGGGAGGCAACCTGATTATGGAGAATGTATTATTCTCTAAAGCTTTCCAAGACAATCAGACTCAGAAGAAAATCAGCTTAGAAATTATAGCAATTCACATCAGAGCAGGCAGGGAGAGATGATATTTCTTACCTAGAGAGACGAGGCTTGTGTGGAAAGGTTACATCTCATTTGACTGCCCGATGGAGCTGGAAACAGATGAGCTTTCCAGCACGAAAGACCTTTGAGTAAGATGAAAAGCACACCCCTTTTAGCCAACTTTCTGCTGGTTTAATAAGATGTTACCACCCCCTCAAAGTCCCAATTTGCCTATATTCTTAAATCATCACAGAAATTGCTCCTATTTAAACAACCTTTTTATTGATGATTTTACACTGAACTCTATTGAACCCAAGAGAGGCTTTCTTAAGCCTCAGACAATGGAGTCTCAACTTCTCAGACGTCTCAGAAACAAGTAGATTCATTCAGTATCAGGTCTTTGCACTGAAGAAAGACTGAACAGCATTTTTTGATTCTTCAGACAGACAAAACAGCAACTGTCATTTCTGAATATTCCAGTCTGCATTACAGGGAAACTTTCATGTTTAATATTCTGGCCTACACTCAAAGACTGAAAAAAAGGCCCAAAAGATCCTACTTCTTTAACATCAGGAATACAAGGATGTTTTTCCCTTCCTGGCTGCTGGCTGTACTCTGTGAGTGTGAAGCAGAGCTCTGTATCAATCAGAGCCACCAAGAACCACACAAACACGGGTGTGATGAGATTTACTAGACTGAAAGTTCAGTAAAGTGAAATAAAACAGGGGGAGTACTGAGTTTCTTGCATGTCCTTCAGTGGAAAATTAAGGTGAGGCTCAAAATATCTAATTCCAGAGTTTCAGGATCAACAACTGTAGGTTAAAATGCTATTGCATGAGGGGCACAAATGAACCAGACTGCTGCAGCTCAAGTCCCAGCCAGCTGGATGCACAGCTCTAAGGCTCCTGGGATGAACTCTGTTAGAGTCTTCGCAGATCTATTGAAGATTTTACTAGTCAACGTGCCTTTCCATATAGTTGCAGTTAGGGAATTGTATTAGGCATTTTGCATACTGTTATTGCTCTTTTCAGATTACAATGAAACAAAGTCAGTCTTTTCCTCAAATTCATATCCTTATTCAGAGGCATTTCAGCTGCCTTTTGTCCTAACCCAAGATGCAAAAAGAAAGATCTGCGTAACTGAAGCACGCTTGTAACTTACGTTAAAAATATGGATTATTTACAATTTGAGTATTACTTTGTTCTATATTCTTCTGAAGATTAAGATGAACATGCATAAACATGCATAAAGGAGTACATTTTTTGACTCACATACACAAAATTCATCTGCAGGTAGGATTGCAGTTACTTCCCTGGCAAAAAAAAAGTCTTCAAAACACACGAATACAGAAAATAAGTGTAAGACAATGACCACGTCCTTTAGAAAAGTTCAAAATTCTTCATGGTTAAATAGTAAATGATGAATAGTTTCTTGCATCTGCAATACATGTTACAGCTTTAAATTATTAAACGTGCAGCAGCAGTGATCAAAAGCCTCCTCCATTAGAAACGTCTAATGGACCACTCTTGTAGAGGTTTAGGAACAAGGGGCTACTGTACATCTGGCCACAGAGGCAGCACATACTTGGTGGGTCTGCTGCATCCCTGATGTGTCAGAAACACGGTGCACAGAAATATGCAAGGCCTAACTGCACTGTCCCATCTCACATCATGCAGATGCACCACTCACCCTTCATCTGGGTCACAGCTCCATTGCTTGTGTCCAGTTCTATCTGTGCTCAACTGAGAATCTAGCCTGCAGAGAGATGGCCAATACATGACAGAAAATGTCTGGGGCATGTAGAAAATATCCCAAAACTTGTTGGGGTTCCTATCATGTTTTCTCCTCAAAACTCTTTCTTAACATGAAGCTTTAGCGAACCTCTCTAACTACAGGAGAGTAGAGCTTGTGACCTCATTGTGCAGGAAAGCAACAAGAAACACTGTACTCAGTGAAATTCCGAGTGATCAGTTACTTAAAAATTCTGATAAAGGATGGGCACTTTCTGTGCTTTTTGCAAACATAGAGAAGTTGGTTTGACTCCCCTGAACTACAGGAATTTTTAGCTGGAGCTCCTGAGCTTGAGTGTATTTGACTGCAGTTGACACTGACATAGGAAATTCCTTTGACTCCAAAATTAAATTTGGAGAAGCTTTCACAGGGTTTTTATGCTTAGCCGAAAACGAGACTGAAGTAAGAATGAGATCTATTTACTGCTATAGGAACCAAAGCATCAGGAGTCAAGAGAATGGGGAAGGCAGATTCAAGTAAATATTAATTCCCAGTACTCAGACAAACTTCACTCACAGGCAGTACAGAACTAAGAACTACAAAAAGCTTAAAGGCAGAAAGCATTCTGGTAGCTTCCCTGCTACTAGTAGGGAGCTTGAATTGCTTAAAGGTCATCTGATGTTTTCTAAAGGTTTTTTTCTGATTTTTTAGACTTTTAAAAATCCAAGTGTGTGAGGGCCCCTCCAGCAGTATTTAATAATGTACAGATGTTGAAACAAAAACTTGTAGCACAGACTATCTCTAAATTCAAGTACAGAGGCTGGATTAAGGACTTAAAAGGATCATTAAAATGTTATCTTTATACTCACCTTTATCAGCCTCTGTTAATGTTCTCCACGCTTTTTGCTCTGTACTGCTAACAATATATTCAAAAGACGAGGTTATTGATGATTTGTGGCTGTTGCAGATGGTGAATTACATGCTGCTGAGTGTTGTAGGTTTTTTGGTGAGGATTTTTTTTGGCTGGGAGTAGAGTGGAAAGTGGTCACAGTTTCTGTGACAGAGATAATCTGGATAAGATGGTCCCTGTAAAAAATTGCTGAAGATATATACCTTATCCCTGTGGTTGCAAGAAAGTGTATCTGCTGTCAGGTTCACTTGCTTTTTTGGGCACTCAGGGAGAGCTTCCCACAACTGTGGAGACGCATGGGTGAAGATGGCTTCATTTTGGCTAAGTTGCCATAAGGAAAGCTGCAGCTGGAGCTGCAGGAGAGCAGGTTGTCACTTGCCATTAGCTTTGTTTTGATCCTGCAGGCCAGTAGCATCTCAGATCCCACCTGGTTAACTCCTCTGCCACTGATGCAGGGAAGGACAGCTGCTGAGCAAGGCAGCCAGTGAGCCGGAATGCCTGCACTCAATTCCTGCCTCTGCTGGAGCTCACCCAGCCATTTGTGCCTTATCAAAGACTCAAAGTAAATTATAAAGCTGTAATAAGGGTCAGTCAGTCAGTGTACTTCTGGCTAGAAAGCCTATCTAGAAAGTACAGAATACTTCAATTATTTTACTTCCCTTTCCATCTGATAGCATGGCTTAGCGAGGCACTCTTCAATGGCTGCTACTTCACAAGCTTTGTTCTATAGGAGAAACCCTCCCTTCTTCAGCTGTCCTAGAACAGGTACCCTTCAGGGGAACTTCCTCCATTGGAGTGCATCAAACAAAATTTGGGAAGTTATTTAGCAGACAAGACATGCTCTCGTACACAGGAGCTCAGCTGAATTGTCGCGTGCCAGCTTGCCCATCAGCTGTAGGAATGGAGGAAGCTGCAGGGAACAAGGAACCTGTGGCAGCCAGGACACGGCGTAACGTGGCCAGGACCCATGCTCATTCAAGGCCATGCAGTGCACTGGAATAGCGTGCTCTTAGCAAAGAGACAAGGGGATGATTAAAGTGCTCCACTTGGTGTCCACAGGTTGTAAGGGATGCTAGTATCTCTTTATTTTAATAACTGCCCATTCTTAAGGTAGACTTGAAAATTTCTGCTTCCCGCTGTGCTCCGAGATATGTTTCCCTCCCCCATGCCTCGTGAGACAGGCATACAAGCTGCTGAAAGAAACATGGCATGTAATTAAATGAGAATGGCTGGGCTTGCCTTTTACCTTACTCATTTCAGCTCATTTTAATTGTGTCTGGCACTCAGTGCTTTGTGTGTTTCTCCAGAGACTGGAATGGATGTGCTGGACATAACCATAGACAACAAAACCTGGAACTAAAGAAATGCCTGCGTGGCAGAGAAATCCCAAAGGAGACGGACAAAATGGCAAGTATTTTGTCATCGAACTAATGCTTTGTTAATTACTGTGCTTGGACTGTGTCCAGTCCCAGTCTACGTGGATACACTGAGAAAATGGTGTGGAATTTTGGCACATAGTGCACTGTACTGAGTAATACAAACCAAACAATTTTCAAATATTCTTCTTATATTAATGCTAAGCCAATCTCTTGTGAAACAGTCCCCTCTTCTTCTGAGCCATTGCAAAAGAGGCGGAAGGCAGGACCCCTGAGCAGCCTCCAGCCTCAGCAGAGGAGATGGGGAATCCAAAGCAGGTCATGGGCTGAATGGAAGGAGAGGAGGTGGCACTGAAACTAATCAGTGGGTTTGCGGAGTACATGCTGCAAAACCCAAAGAGGATGGTTGATTCTTTTTAAAGACAGTTTTAACAATTAACAGAAACAGTGGTACAAGCTCTGGTGATTTCAATGATTTGAAAAGAGAGTGAAGAAGCCCCTGTTTGTCTGTCTGCCCCAGAACAGGCTGCTCCCCCCACTCTCATTTCCATCCTAATGAAGACCTGCGTCTGTAAGGAAGATAGGCTGGAATCCACATTTAAGGCTCCTGTTTTCGCCATCATTAAGGAGCTGTATGAGCTTCTTTCAGAACTCTAACTCTTTGCAGGAATGGCTGATATTATTTACAGCCCAAGTGATACAATAGAAGGGTGAACATTTGTCTTTCTCGCACTGCATGTACCTCATGCTGGCTTCCTTCACACGAGGTTTAGCAACTGATACAGTACATTAAAAAATTAGATATTTTTTCCCTGAGGCTATAACTTGCAGTAATTAAATCAAACACACATAAAAGTTACACAGGGGGTTTGACAATGTATTTAAAACCACTGTGCTTCAAATACAGGGTGATGCACATCCATTCAAGCAGATCATTTTTTTCCAGCAGATGTTTGTTCCAGTGCAGGTTGCTCAATTCTGCAAGGATTTGGGCATCCTGGTGGCATTTAAGCATATGCTTTACATTAAGTATATTAATAGATCTAATTTGTTTCAGTATAATATCCATTTACTTAAAATGAATCATATGCTTGCTTGTTTGCTAGTGTGCAACCAGCTTTCCTAGGATAAAGCCCTAAGACAAGGAGAAAGAAAGAAGAAAGAGCTTTTATGCCCCTTGAATGGACTGAGCAGCACTCGGAGCAGAGGCAGACTCCTTTGCTCCGCACTCAGGTAGAGCTCCGGTCAGCAGAACGGGGCCACTGAAAGGCCATGTCACCACAGTTTGAAGAAAGAGGACACAGAGCATCCCAGAGCCTGAGCCATCCAGGCTGAATCTGTTTGCTTCCCTCGGTCAGTGTGAGTTCCCTTTGGATGAGCCAGCTGAGCTAAATGCTCCAGAGCTGGGTGTGAGCAGGGCTCACCACTAAATGGTGTTGCGTGTGGCCTCCCATCCCGTTTGGGTTTGTTAATGGGGACTACAGTGCAAGCCGGGAAATGCCACGTAGTTGCCAAGTGGGCTATCGAGAACCTGATTGCAAATACAATAAAAACATTGGAGAGGTTCTTTCTTCTCCCTGCATAAATGCAACTGAAGTGAAATATTACAGTTTTATTTAAAACTGACTTGCAAATATCTTTCTGCTTCAATATAATGCTCTGGAGGTGAAACATAGCTTTGGGGTAACAGTGGCGGGAGCTCCCAAACGAATTTAACACCAAAGCAATACATCTGAAATTTGGTTTAGAGCTGCGCTAGAAAGCAAAAGTGCCTTCTTGAATGAAAGTTTAGTGATGTGATAAAATTAATCTTTATTTAGGAGAACACTCTAACAAAGGCTGAGCAAAGTTTCTTGACTTTTTCTGAGCTGGAGCTGTAAATACAGGTTCCCTGTGTTAGCTTGATGGAGGGACTGTCCCACACAGCCTGGAAGCTGCAAACTGTTCTTAAGGAAATAGTATGTGCTGGTTTCCAAAAGGCTTTTAAGCCTCTGAGGTAACTAGGGAAGGTACAAATGCCAAATTGACAGTCTTCACCAGAGCAGAATGGGAAAACATCTTACGTACAGGATGAAATTTTATTTTCCTGTTCTGTGATGGGTGTTTCCTGGTGGCTATCTGTAATGTGTGTCTGTGGGCCCTAAAATGAAGCTTAACTGAGGGTGCTGCACAGAGATGTTAGGATGCTTTTTATACCTGTTTTGAATAACCTTGTTTTCATTCTCCACCAATACATTTCTGGCAGCTTGTAGTCATGTGCCAAGCCCTGCAGAGCCCTGAACTAGAGGTAAAAAGTCTGTTCTCATCTTTCTTGAAGGCCCCTTTAGGTACTGGAAGACCGCTATCAGGTCTCCCCGGAGCCTTCTCTTCTCCAGGCTGAACAGCCCCCACTCTCTCAGCCTGTCTCCAGCCCTCTGATCATCTTTGTGGCCTCCTCTGGACTCACTCCAACAGATCCACGCCCTTCTTACACTGGGGGCTCCAGAACTGGACACAGTACTCCAGGTGGGGTCTCACTAGAGCGGAGTAGAGGGGGAGAATCACCTCCCTCGACCTGCTGGCCACGCTGCTTTTGATGCAGCCCGGGATGCACATTACATTATAACTTTACTCTGCACGTACAGATTCCCTAATTATTTCTGCTTGCTCGCCCATGGCTTCCTCAATGCTTGTGGACTTTCAGAACAGAACTACTACTAAGAAATGGACTCCCCCTGGACCAGCCGCTGGCTAACAATTTCACTCCTACCTCCTGATCTATACTGATGAATATGTTGGCGAGCAGCAGCAGGCACAAAGCAGAGAGTCTCTTTTTCTTTTTAACCTTCTCCTATCTTCTGGGAATATGCAGCTATTTATAATCCTGCCAGATGTTTCGAGGAGGCTTTTTTTTTGCAGCATGTGTTCATCCTCCATCAATAACTTTGCATGCAGAGTGTGGGATCATCCCTGTAATCTGTACCAAGTTTCCTTATTTCTTGATTTCTCTCTTACTGTTGTGGAGTCAAGTCTGTTCTTTTAAGCCAGTGCTGTTCACACAGCGACTGTGAAGGACAGGAGAAGACTCAGGCTCCCCAGTGCAGTAGCCCATGGAGCCAGCACTCTGAGCAGCTTCATTTTCACCACTGCAGCACCAGTCCAGCTCCACCTGATGCTGCACACAAGCAGGAACTTCCCTTTCCTCTAACAGCATCACGTTGTCAGGCAAGGAGGGCAAAACCAAGCAGTTTCTGGACTCACCAGCTACTTTTAATACATTTTTTGCATTGCAGATGATGAAGCCAGGTAGCATATTGCGGCTGCAAGCATCTAATCTGTGCAGGCTTAAGAAATCTGTTTATTTAGTCTGTGTGTTCTTTGTATTTAACACGGACTTCTCAGTGTTGTGAGATAAATCATTGTCTTAAAATCAGCTTTTGAAGAAAAAAGCCAGTAATAATTGATGTATTATGAGAGGCATCTGCAGCTTGTTGTTTCCAAGAAGGTCTCCCCAGTTACCCATCAGTTGGTGGGACACCTCAGCATGCAGTTTTGTAATTCAAGCAATACATGAGGCAGCTCTTTTTAAAACATAAGAAGTGGAAAAGTGGCTCTACTGGCAGGCGAAATGTGTCAGCCATGCCTTTCAAATATTTTTAAATGTTGAGTTAAAGTCAGAAAGTCCACAAAAAAAATCAAATCATATTTTACAGTTTGCATACATGGTCCAGTGATGTAAGATGATTTGCGATGCTGACAATTCAGGGTGCCCAACACAAAACATTTAAAAGACCTGGTGAGTATTAAGATATTTCTGAGAATTCAGTTCTTCTAGAATGTCACAGGAAAGTGCCACAAATCCATTTAAATGTTTGGGGTTTTTGGTTTTGTTCGTTTGGTTTTTTTTACCCAGACCTCAGTGCTGATTATTTGCTGATACCAAAGCACACAGTAATTTAGCACAATTCAGTTTTTCTCTTCCTTCAATGTAATATAGCAACATCACTGTCATACAAGACTAGCAAATTGCCACAGCATTCTTCTGAATTGTACTTTCATTTAAAAAATTATAAATCTTCTATAACAAGATGAGGATTTAAGATCACTCCTGTGTAGCCAGACCATGTTCTCTGGTGGTAGTATCACCATCATTGTAACACCATAGCACTAGCCATGAAGGACAAAAAGATTTTGAAGGGCCAGAAACGGAGAAGGGTTAGCAAAACTGAAAATAAATTACATGATAGAAACTTTTAAAACTCCGTTAATCAAGACAATTTACCTATAACAAATATACACATAATGGAAATTATTTGTTGCTGATTTGCAGAACACCTAATGGAAGCAGTTATGAAAATCCAAGGTTTCTTCCATATTTTGCTTTGTTGCTATTGTGAGAATACAGTGCTTCAAATCGGAAGTGCTTTATAAATAAGTGTAATGAGATGCAGAAAAAGGAATCCTGTAAATTCTAATACAGCCAAAATCATATAACTGAGAACGTGATTGAGTCTCACTGGAGGCTAGAAAAAGCAATCATATATGATTTGTTTATCATTAAATTGGTAAATCTACTCCTATAAATGCTACCATGTGCTTGTGTATGTTAGTCAGAACAAACTGTCAACATAATTCACTAAATATTTGAAGACAGGTCTCAAACACTAAAAGAATTAATCAAAAATATAAAGTAACATTTTATTAAGTTACAGCTTTTTAGTTTACTCCTTAGATGGATGAGCTGCACTTAGTAATAAACTGAATTTATACTTATTGCAATGTAAATTTGAAAAAACAAGGCTTTGGCAGAATGGTTGCCATGTATTCCATGTCCTGTTGGCCTGAAGATGTAACAGCATGAATATCCGCTTTAAGAAGCCCAGAAAGTGAGCTTTTTCCCGTTAGATGATGTACAAACGCTTTGGTAGATAACTTCTGCAGAGAGGGTTTCATCCTTGCAGATTCTCAGATCCAGCAGCACTCACCGAGTTCTTACATCAGTAAGAACCTGGGACAATCCTCTGTACTATCCTGGGACTGGGACTGTCAAATCACTGCCCGCATCTACCACCACAGGGCATAAAGGCAAGACAGACAGCCCTTGCCCCACTGTTATCCCCTTTCAGAAGGATGGTAATATTGCAGCTTTCTTCTGTGAAAATGACTGAAATGTCTCCCGTCGAATCTGTCTGAATCATACTTGCACCTCTTATTTGATTATTCCAGATATAACATTTTCTTGGTCAAGGCTATTTCACTGCCTTATCCAAGCTGTCAGCAAAATGAGTTATATCTTCAATTACAGAAATATGTGGGATATCACACCTTTTGTTCATACTTGTGGAAATGTTGTCAAGACTGAGTCCATTCTTATGTGTTTCATTTCACCCTGAACGCCAGAAGAAAACTAGTATACTTCATCATATAACAACAGCATTTTTTCTGGATGGTTTGCCACTCTGCTCTAGAACCAGCATCCCTGTTTCTGGGAGCTATTTTTGTTAAAGAGTGTTACAAACTGTTTTACTAGATGTCAAGGACAAATCTGTACCTATCACAGCAACTCCTGCATGCTCTTATTTCTCATTCGATGCTCGCACTTCCCGGACTCTCCATCACAGCCCTCTTCCACTGCCCCCTGCCCAGCATTCTCCCTCAGTGAGCTCCTGTTTTCTGCCTCTGAACATTCCTGTCTGCTATTCCCCAGAGTCCTTCTGGTCTCCTCCTTTGTGGCCCACTGCTGCCATACATGCTGCTCATCTCTGGGCCGTTGTGCTATTCCCAATTCAGCCAGTAGTTTACATACTGGAACACATGTAGCAGGCTTAGCAGACCGTAGGGTGTCTGCCACTGCTTTATCTCAGCAGGATGGGGATCGGGAAAGCAGCAAAGATATCTCTAATTACTAACTTCCACTGGAAGGAAGAAAAACATACCAAGCAAGTGCATGAAATACATGAGGCTTCTGGAATATTTTGTGAACATGTGACAACCTACGTGAGGTGTGCAGCGCTGGGCATTTCTTCCATGCCTGGATTCAAGAATCGCTGATGCAGCTGGGTTTTATTTGCCATGGCAGTCTCAGGAACAATGACAACTTAAAAATGAACAGCTTTGACATATCAGTTTCTGAATTATGCTGGGTTAGAGTAGAGGTCAGCATTCCCTTTTGAGCCATATTTTGATAAAGACACATTCAATATCGTTACTTGATTCATAAATAATTGATGCAGCTCTTACACTATTTTGCCTTTGATCTTTTCAGAATCAAACAGAATTCAACACACGTAGTGTCTTGAGACATGTAAACAAATAAAACTGAGGTATCAGCAGAGTCCATATTGACACAAAGACAAAGTTTGGCAGCTTCACTAGTTTCACAGAGAAAACATTTACTGTACTGCAGAACTTTAAAATCATCAGTTGAAATGTCCTCAAATGAAAACCGTTTTTACTCATAGTTGAGAGAATTATTCTTGATAGAGTATCAGCAGACATTTTTTTCTTTTAAATCTTCTCATCTTCTCTACTGAATACAAATTCGGCTCCTACCTCTGTTCTAGCTCAGCAATACTAACTCTCTCTTCAAGTCAGTCTTCTTTCATACGAAAGTAAAAATGACAGCCTCTCTCTCTCACATCAGTCCTTGCAGACGAAAAGTCATGCTGAGCTAAAAGGGTCTAAACCAGAGTTCTTAACCTGCCTGGACTCTCCCTCTCTTCCTTGACTTTCTGCGGGCAACATCCATCCTGCTGGTCACTAGTAACCAAAGCAAAATTGTGGGTCTCTTTATTCTGAAACAATGTCTCTATTCAGCACAGGACTTTTGCATATGTAGCCCATCACCACACATGCATCTCCTCACTCTTTAACAGGAAGCGTTGCCTGCATCTCTGATCGGCTCATGGTCTCAATCAACTTTGTGCTTCCAGTCAACACCACCTACACTGAAAAAGGTTTTTATAAATCTTCTTAAATACAGACAGAACTATCTCTTTCCAATTCTTTCCTTAACATTATCTTTTCTTATGATATACACCAAGGAAAAGAAAAAAATGGCAATAATTAGGCTTCTACTATGCTGATTATGGCTTATTCTGGTGATCAACCTGATTTGTCTCCAGTCTGTTTGTCTCACACATAGGAACAAAATACATATTATAGGTGATAATTATGAAGTATATGATCATACCTTGGAAATAAATAATATTATATGAAGATCCTGGGAGATGGTGGGGGAGAGTCATCAAAACTAGCCTGTTGATGGTGAACTTCTTGCACGAAGCTGTCAATTAAAGGGCAAACAACTGCTGGGCCTACAGGTGGGAAATACCTAACAGAAGCTTGAAGGTGGAATATGATGCTCAGTGTATGATATCAGTGAAATACTGCATGTAATTTCAGAATTGATTTTTAAATGCTCAGTTTTAACTATGAAAAGAATAACAAGCACATCACGAGCACGGAGTATACCTGACTATGAGACCATACTAGTAAGTAAAGAGAGAGAAAAAAAAAAACAACATTTCTAAGTGCAGAAATTCTCAAAGGCAGCACAGCATTTTCTTTAGATAAAAGCTGAGTATAGGTTGTGTAGGTTAAGTGCTAGAATGCTTTGAGAAAAAACACAGTTGTTATAAGTATTGACAAAGTAGCTGAAAGACATGAAGAAGAAAGAGGTCAATCCTACACGGTCATTTATTGCTACCCAAAGGGTACTGTAAGGAAAAAAAAAACCTGTATTTACCAAGGTTTGTACAGCTTTTCTCCCCAAATCATGTATTATTTATTGTAGTTGAAAGAAGCCACAACATACTAGTGATAAACGCGATGAAAGATCTAGTACCTAAAACTATCTTGCATTCCTTTGCTTATCACTCACCAAACAGACACCTTTTTATGAATACACTGAATTAGAAGTGGGAGATTATTACATTATCACTGTTAGTCTAACTGGTTAATCGCTTTCATTATATAAGTAAATTATTTCAGCTCCGTACAAACAGCAAATCAATTTTTTGCTTGCTGTCATTACCACTAATCAATAATTAATTAGGATTATTAAAAATTGTTAGCACAGATTTTTTCTCCTCTGCACTTATTTAAATGTCAAATTTATTTTGCCAAGAGGGTGGCATAAGACTGACACAGCTGCAGGGCCATGGAAAATAAGCTGAAGAAAAAGTTCAAGCTGAGAAGTAGATAGGATTTCTTATTAGGCTCAGTAAGCAGTCTATCTGCCCAGGGTGAAATTTAGCAGCTTTTTTACTTTTACAGATTAAAATTGTGATATTAAAGTTTAGTCCACAAATGTGATGACTCAGTTGCTGCTTCCTCCTGCAGCCTCCATATTTAGTAGATTTTCTATTTAAAGATTAAATGCATTTTCAATTCTACATTGACAAAAATGCGTTGAGATCTGTCTCTCATAATTTACTGGAAGCTCGCAAAAAAACCCACAGGAATGAAGTCGAGCGTGATATTGCTGTGACTGTGAAACAGCAACCGACTCAACCGCTTTTAAAATAGTACCAAGCCTGGATGAAAGAAAAGCAGCTCGCAATGGATGTTTCAGCAGTTATGTGCCCAGTCCAAGGAAAGCAAAACTCTCCCAGCAGATTATACTCCCTGGGAATGCGAATCCTGCATCAGGGATGATGTCATGGGAGGGAGAAAATCACTTTAAAGTTTCTAGGACGTCACATCCTAGAGAAGACTTTGTAACTGGGGTAAAGCTGCAAGCCAGGGATGTCAGCAGACTCTGTTTATGGAACCTGAGGATATGGGCAAAGATAAATGCAGTGTGAGTTACTTCTTGGCACTATGGGAATTTGATATAAGTGAAAATAACTTCAGGTTTACTTTCATTTACACTGGGATATAGAAAGCTCCTGTATAAGCCTACAACTGAGGAAATGTGGTTGAAATAGAATTAATGAAGGTGTTAAGGGGTCTCTAACAAAGTGTCTGTAAACTGCCCACAGTGGTACCCCAGTTGAAACCACACAATTCAGCCAATGTGGCTGTGCAGCCCTTACCTCACCCCAGCACAGCTGCGTATATCTGGATTGGAGCAGTAATGACCAGATGGCACGGTCTTGGTTCAGATGATCCATGAGAAACTGGGATTACAGATTTTGCACACAGAAATGCATATAGAGTGAAATTAGTCATTAGCTGCTCTCCCAACTTGGATCTGCATGTTTAGTTTTGGTTAATTTCTTGTTAATTGAGGTGCCTTACCCTGCTGCCAGTGCACTGAACAGCCACATCTTTTTCCATGTCATTTCTCAGGAGTGAGTGAATGGCAATTCTGTTTTGAAGTAAAACATTTTTATCACATTTTTGAGAAGTGTCAGTGTCCCATTTTAATACTCTGCACTATCACGAGCATTAATGGGCAGAATTATTCCTTTCTAAAACACACATATATATACACGTACACACACGGGGATATACTCATATGCTCCTAATATAACTATGAGTAGCTTAATTGCCTTTGATCAACATCTGAGACAGTGCTACACTGGGCTGAATGACAGGGAGAATCAAAACACTGGCCTACAATTGAAAAATATGTTTTCACTGCTAAAAAGCACATTCCTTGGCTGTGGGACAATACTTTGGCTGAGCACAGGGCCCCACCAAGCAGCTTACAACCTGTCTTTGTACGTAACACAGCACTCTGGCATTTCTCCTGTTCCAGGAAGCGGTGATGTGAGCAGTGTGGCATCACATTGACTGGTTGCATCATCCCATATGTCTGTATATATCAAGCACATCCTACTTAGGTTCCATCTCTGTCATGTGGTTCAGCTTTCACACACTACATTTCTAGCAAATTCAGATATTAAAACTGTGGGAAACTAACAATAAATTCTGAATTTATTGAATAAATTCAATATTGAATAAATTCAATATTGTCAATATTGACACCTTGTCAATATTTCCACAACCAGCTTAGTAGGAGAACCTGCATGGAGCCACGCTGACTGTGTTTAGAGAAACCTGGCAAACGCTGCTGCATTTCACGGCAGAAACTTTGGAAATGCCATCCGTGAGCTATATAGACCTGAAAGGCTTGGAGCCCTGGCTACCGGCCTAAATTCTGCCACAGTGCAAAAAGTATTGCAGCACCGTGAGAGGGGAACATCTCCGACCATGGCAATCAGTTCAAATACAGTTTTGCTTTGAGGCTTCTCTGGTACATGATGTGGTACGAGCTGAGTGCAATGTTTCCTTTAATCGGGTATTCCTGCTTATTTTTAATAAACTTCTACATAGCTACTACCATAGATACAGAAATTCTCCTATAGAAATATCTGAGATCGGCAAGTGGACACAGAAAAACAAGGTTGGCAGGATTGTCTGGACTGACAGAGACACTCATGCATGTAAGCAGCACAAACCAGCATGATAAGCCAAGCTGTATGAGGAAATGCTATTGCCTATCTGTGACACCAAACTGCTGAGCAATGTGTCTTCACCTCTCATTTCAGTGATGGGCACATTACTAAAGTGCTCTAGAACAGATTTTGGAGCAGTGATTTTCACTGGGTAGCTGCATATTGTGATATTTTAGGAAGAAAGAAAAGTAAGGCATTACAAATAACGTCATGAAATGGAACATTGCTGCTTAGCAGCAGATATAGAAAAGCAAAGGTCTTTTCACCTAAAAATGACTGCGGTTTTTTCAATGCTTTCCTTCTGAGTCAGTCACTATCCTGTGAAAAACCAAGTAGCATTATTTGAAAATTCCACCCAGTCCTGACCCTATCCAGGCTCCTGCAGGGACAAGAAAGTTGTCAGGGCTGTTCAGCCTGGAGGAGAAGGCTCCGGGGAGACCTTACAGCGGCCTTTCAACACTTGAAGGGCACTTACGAGAAAGATGAGGACAGACTTTTTACCAGGGCCTGTAGCGACAGGACAAGGGGTAACGGTTTTAAACTAAAGACGTCGATTCAGACTAGATATAAGGAAGATTGATGTAACACTGGCACAGATTGCCCAGAGAGGTGGTGGAAGCCCCATCCCTGGAAACATTCAAGATCAAATTGGATGATGCTCTGAGCAACCTGATCTGGTTGGAGATGTTCCTGCTCTTTGCGGGGGGGTTGGAATAGGTGACCTTTGAAGGTCCCTTCCAACCCAAACTATTCTGTGATTCTATGATTCTACGACAAAAAACAGTTTTCAGTTTGATTCCAGCAGAAAATAGTTTTGCATATTGAAATATGTAATTGAAAGCTTGATACACCTGAGAATAAATACTATGAACATAAGATTTTAATAAAATATAAGTAGAATAATATCTAGATGCTTGCTGGTGATTTGCTTAAGTTTTACATGCAATAAACCCTATGCTTTTTACTGAATTCTGTAACAAGATTAGTAAGTCAGATGCAGTCTCACAAACAGGAATTCATTTTTGTGAAGCACGCACACAAATGCCAGTTATAGAAAGTTATTAAGTCTGTCCTGGTTTTGGTAAGGATGGCGTTAATTTTCCTCTGGGTAGCTGATGTGGTTTGGATTTCATACATGAAGAATGTTGATAAACACACCGATGATATGGGTTGTTGCTAATGAGACCAAGGACACTATCCGGCTTTCCAGCTCTTGCTAGCCTGCAGGTACGGGAAGCTGGGATGGATACAGCCAGCATAATTGACCCAAACTGGCCAAAGAGAGTATACCATGCCGTAAACATGATGCTCAGTACTTAAGTGGGGATTGCCTGGGGTGGGGGATCGCTCTCAATCCCTTCTTCTCTCCCTCTCACTCCTTTGCTGGCTGCTCAGTTTCGTTTCTGTGATCACTGCTCGGGACGGGCTGTATCAGTCATTGGGATGTCAGGCAGTGAGAAATCATGCATTGTTCATTTTGCATATTTTAGTATCCTTACATTCTGTTATTATTGTCATTTTCCTTTGCTCTTGTAGTAAACTGTCTTCATCTCAGCCCATGAGTTTTCCTTTCTTCCCAATTCTCTCCTCAGTCCCCCTGGGGAGGGGGAGCATGAGAGAGAAACTGTGTGGTGACCAGGGCTAAACCACAACAAAGTCCAGACTCAGGTGCCTAATTAATTCAGCCTATGTTCAGGCAGTTAGGCAAGTAAACCAAGAACATCCAGGTAGAACTAACTTCAGCTAGAAACGGCATCACTTTGGTATGACTTATCACAATCTGAATATGTAATGGTAAAGAAAAGATTTTCATGGAATCATAGAATGGTTAGGGTTGGAAGGGACCTTCAAAGGTCATCTAGTCCAACTCCCCTGCAAGGAGCAGGGACACCTCCAACTGGATCAGGTTGCTCAGAGCCCCGTCCAACCTGGCCTTGAACGTTTCCAGGGATGGGGCATCCACCACCTCTCAGGGCAACCTGTTCCAGTGCTCTACAACTTGCATTGTGAAAAAAATTTTCCTAATATCCAATCTGAATCTACCTCCCTCTATTTTAAAACCATTACCCCTCGTCTTATCACAACAGGCCCTACTGAACAGCCTGTCCCCATCCTTCCTGTAGGCCCCCTTGAGGTACTGGAAGACCACTATCAGGTCTCCCCAGAGCCTCCTCTTCTCCAGGCTGAACAGCCCCAACTCTCTCAGCCTGTCCTCATAGGAAAGGTGTTCCAGCCCTCTGATCATCTTCGTGGCCCTCCTCTGGACCCTCTCCAACTGGTCCATGTCCTTCTTATGTTGGGGGCTCCAGAACTAGACACAGTACTCCAGGTGGGGTCTCACCAGGGCAGAGTAG